>CP136068.1:118990499-119154358 GCA_032622095.1 Siphonodentalium dalli | reverse complement strand
ATTGTAGTTGGGTATGGTGTTGGCAATATTTGTGTGATCGGGGATGACTTACCCACAGGGTTTGCTTCCCTTGTTTGGTCACCCTGGGCCGGAAATTCCTTGCGATGAGACTTGGGGGTCTATTCTGAGATGTTCACACATTTATTTCTGTCACTAAGAATTCATAATTATTATTGTGTAATTATTTGTATGTAGTTGGGTATGGTGTTGGCAATACATGTGTGATCGGGGATGACTTACCCACAGAGGTGGGTTTGATTCCCTTGTTTAGTCACCCTAGGCCGGAAATTCCTTGCGATGAGACTTGGGGGTCTATTCTGATATGTTCACACATGTATTTCTGTCACTACAATTCTACGATTATTATTGTATAACTTATTTGTATATAATTGAGAAATTGTAATATATATGCTTGAGAATAACTACAATTATTGCATGAGTACCCAAGAAATACAAATTTAACATTTGCAACTGAAATATGTTTCAGAAATTACCTATATCAATACATATAACACATACACGTATTCAACGTATGTGCCTTTGTCACACCGATTACATATTCTCGGCAAAATGGTATATTGCTAATACTATCAGAAGAATTTAGTCTTTTCCCAGGTCTTGCTGTACTATATAATAACTGAGCTTAACCGAGACATACACACTTCTCTTCTCTTATTTTTGGCCGACCTTCGGTTTGGCGTGTTTAGCCAAAAATTTAATGGATCAGTTGAATGGTATACATGTACATGTCATACTTTTTCGAATTCTCTTCTATTGTATTCTCCTATTTTGAATCTTGATACTATCTTGACTCTTGATAATTCGATTAACTAAAAATATAATAGTATCAATATGAGAATTTGTAAAATGTTATTATAATTATATGTATATAATTATATGGGGGAGCTAGTAGTTACGCTCCCCAATATTTACAGGCAAATAAATATATATAAAATCTATTAATTCTATTAAGAGTTCTCCATTGGGAAGATTGTTGACGGACGGACGGACAGTACGGCAGATGGACGAGGAGTGATGACTATAGCTCCACCGGAGACTTCGTCTCAGGTGAGCTAAAAAGCAGCCAGACAGACAAACAAAAGTCAAATAAAGGCTGCTTAGAATAACTTTTTGCTGGCTGCAGAAAATGTTCTTTTGCTCAGACTTGTGATATATTGAGATTGACTCACCAGGTCCGATGATTCTTATCAATCCTGTGTAGTGGACCATGCCTGGCCATGAGCAATGTTACCATATGGCATGTAAGTCTTCATATCTATATCAGCTGAAAGAGAATAAAATGTGTGAGGCCAATAATTTAGATTTGCTTAATTTTGGGCACACCATGGCAGACCTCTGATTCACTGGGCCGGTCATGGCAACCCTGGAAATAACTCATTTTTGGTGCTGGTGAAGGATATATTCTGTGAACAATACAACCCAACACTATTGGAAAGCCATCCTGATTGTGATTAAGGATATCCTAAATATGACAAAATGGACCGAATGAGTTTTTATACACCTCACTCAGATGAATGCCAGCCATTACATGAAATTTCACAGGCACATAGAAATATTATTAAAAAAATTTGTTTAGCATCACATCCATATTTTTAAAGATATATTTTATTGAGAAAATTAACTGGAAAGTGAGCAAAAGTACGGCAATCACTGGAAGTAAAAACTAATAAAGTCAAAACTAACTATACACTAACTAAAGTGGCATCTTATAGGTTAGGATTCCAGGATGAGGAGAGGGACCAGTGTCTCTCAAAATAACTCACTGTTTTAGCTACAAATCCATTGAGGTGAAGGCACCATCAGGCTTCTCAACGGTACCAGTACAGTACCGGAACCATCAGTAATTTTCACGGTACCAGTACTGAGTGGTGAGTACCGTGGTACATGTATACGGTACTAGCAGTGTTCGCGCTGTCGGTAGCCAAATTAGCCAATGGCTAATCTTTTTCGAATTTGGCTAATAAAAATTTCATTTGGCTAAACTTTTGGCTAAACTTTTTTTGAACCCAAATGGAGACTGAAAGCATGGAACCAGAAAGCTAATTAATAAAAGCGCTCAATAGATCGACATTCAAGACGAAGTTAGGTGACGAAAGTATTTCATTATTTTCGTACTTATGAAATATCGTACAAATGGGAAAACCCGATCGACAACTCTATCAATCAAGCGATCACAAAGTGATATGCAATCATCTTTAGTTTTCACAAGACGGACATTCAAAGACGCATGGACATTAAACCGACCATGGTTGAATTATGACAATGTGAAGAAAGCAATGTTTTGTAAAGTGCATTGACGCCGGTATATAAGCAATTTCTTCGTAACAGGCTGTTTTAATCTGGCGAAAGATTACGTCACTCTGCACGAAGCAGCAAAAGGTCATTATTAATTTTTACATTTAATCCCCTAATCCCCCATTCAGCCCATTGTCTGTCTGGTCACACACACGGCGCGGCTGCACAATGCATGTTTATGATGACATTGTATTTATGACGGTCGAGGTTTATGAGCACCAAGAGTAAGACAATAGCTTAATCAGCCAAATGTGAATCACGACAGATAGTTTGTGGCTATTTGTCGTCAATACCGGTAGGCCTACAGTCAAAATAATATGCATGCTTTTATGACAGATTGTAATTTGATAATGGCGTAACAATATTAAGTTATTAGTTTCCAGATGTCACTTAGATATTTTCGCAAGGATAAATATTTAATGATTTAAAAAAAGATGACATTAAGGGCAATCCCGGGTTACCCCCCCCCCCCCCCCCCCCAAATCACTCTTTCACATAAAGATTAATAAATTTTTAATAAATGATATATATAAAAATACTTCTAGTTCATCAAAATTATTTAAATTATTGTGTATTTTACCTGTGTCTGTTAGATTTTACGTTTTAGTCATTAATTGTGAATCGACCAGAAAACAATGATTTAATTGGCCAAAGTTTTTTTTTAATTTGGCCAAAAAACATTTGGCTAAAGTTTTTTTCATTTGGCTAATAAAATTTTCTCATTTGGCTAAACTTTTGGCTAAAGTTTTTTTCGGTCCAGCGCGAACACTGGGTACTAGGTGGTACTCAAATTGGTAGTCTATATACATTTGTATAAGTGATGGATAACTTGATTTAGATGTTATTTGCAGCATTAAACAAAACCAAATTTTAACCACAGTTTGTTAATGCTAAATAAATTGTGCTTATATACATAGTGACAATATTCTCATAGCAGCAAGACTGGTTTGCAAACTTGCCCCGACCAAAACAGAAGGCAATACGATCTATCGGTAGTCCGCAAAGAGTACTTATTTTGTCGCAAAGTTGGATAATTTAAATTACACACATCGTCTGCGTATTTCATCGGGTGCCATGATAGCCTCAACCCGAAGATACCAATTAGTGACGCTTCTATGATAGTCTGGTCGATAAAAGGTTTGACCTAGAAAAAATTTGGACTAAGTTGGTTTGTATACCATTTTGAAGAGGAGTATATCCTCTATAACATATCCAACATCCGCAAAAATCCGCTTTGAGCATTTTTTGTAATTCAATATGGCGTCCAAGATGGCTGCCATTTTCCTATAAGTCAGCTTGATGCAATTATAGTGAGAACATCTTGTCATATGTATACAAATGTATACATTTTTGTGAAGCTAAGACATAACGCCACGTTTGTGTGCCAAAATTGAAACTCCCCGCCCAAGATGGCTGCCAAAATGGCGACCGGAGTGGAATTTTTACGTTTTCTACTAATATCTTTAAAATAAGTTTCTGTGGTTTGGAACTGGTTGAGAATTGTGACTTTATTTTGTATTTAGCATGTTAACTGATCATTGGAGCAATGAAATATGCTGTTCGTGGGGTTCACACCCCTTCCGATCACTCAAAAATTCGATTTTACAAAACGCGGTATAACATTTCACAAAAGATCCCCATTGAAAGAACTATACAATGTAAGTGATGCATTCTATATTTTATTGATATTCGAACTCAATGGTATCAAAATTGTCACTTTGGCTCAAAATGGCTGCCAAAATGGGCGCCAAAATATGGAAAATGGTAATTATTATCCCAGCGTGCCATGCAACCGCTTACAAGTTGTTGTGATGCACACAATTGACTATTCTGTCTTATATAGCTTGACTACTAACATTTATGATGTACATTGGGTATTCGTTACTATTTTAACCACTGAAATTACCAGAATTATTTCGAAATTTTCTGTCACAAACCTGATATCAAAATCGACAAAAAAATCGCTGTTCAGGTTTGAGCCATTTTTTAAAAGTAAAATGGAACTATCAAGATGGCTTCCAAAATGGCAACCAATTTTTTAAAACATTATTATATACAGCACTGCTCAAATTAAGCGACCTGTTTTAACGAGGTGTACATGCGTTAATACCGCGGTGCAATACCGCAAACATACCGCCGATTCGCGGTTGCACTACCACGCGCATACCGCGGTACCACCGCGACGTTCACGGTACCACCGCACTACCAGCGGTAACGAATGTTGGTAGCGTGGTGGCACGCGGTAATGCACCGCACAAACGCAGTGACATTACCGCTACGCGGTAGCATTTTTGTAACGAGGTTAATGGCGGGATTCGATGGCTGACCGTCAATCTTCCAAAATAGGACGGCCGTTCTCACGATTCCGTCCATGATTGTGTACTGTGAAGAGTATTATTAAAATATTGAAATAGATGAAAGCCGAGTATCGGGAAATATGCCCATTATAACGGGCTTCCAGATTAAGTAAAGGTAAGTATAAGTTACTTTGGGAAAGTCATTTTTCAATTAATGTGAATATTAAAATATTACAATAACATTTCTAGTCTCGTTTTATTGCCAAACATTCCCATAAATGACACTATTTGTAATCAGTGTTGGTTGTCGGGAAGGGGACAAATGATTTCGGCCATTTTAGACAGCTCGATAAATCCCGTATCTACAGTTTATATCAATGTTCAGATGTACGTGATCCCTAAATTGAATGATAACGACACTATTTAAATAGTCCCCAGAATAAATATCGTTATTAACTTTATTGACATTCATTAACTGCAAATCACAAACACCATATGTTCGTATAACGGGAATTATTGTCTTAGCAATAAAAGACACAAAGTGGAACTCCCGTATATCCAGGAAAAAAACACATTCTGCGCAAAAGCATGTGTCACTGATTACGTCATACTGCAGCTGGCAGACTTTGTTAATATAGGGCACGGGGCATTTAAATTAAGATGTCGTCATGTCTTTTTATAACTGGCCTCAATGGGTGAAATAAATATTTGTGTTTTGTTGATGGTGCTATTAGTAAAACTACACACGTGACGCGTGAATGGCTGTTTTGTGTATTGGACACTTTGTATTTCCATTACTTCAATGCGTCAGTTTGACTTACATAACGCTCGCAGAAGGTAGTTCAGATCTTTATCGATCTATTTTGGTATTGCGAATAATATTATGTGCGAACCGCAACGTGGCTTTAAACAGACAAGTCTCATTCGATCTTTAAAATGTTGTGCACGTAATAGCTATTTATAAATATTTGTCGCACAAAAGTGAGACAAACGCTCTTTATTGCTACCGTATCGGGAATAAACTAACAAGGACTAAAACACACAATTCGATCACTTGAAATAATTATGTTACAATGTTAACCTCTGTATAAAACCAAACAAACATATTTAGAGGTCAACTTTCCAACACCATGCATGTTTTCTTCCGAATAACGATTAGATAGGAATACCGGTATGTACGTGATATAATTTATACTGCGACCCACCGAGAACTACAAGTGCACGCCCTCGCCAAAAGTTGCAATTTCACATCAAACGATGCCGCCCGACACGCACTCGTGAGCTCAATGAATGTTCACGTAACAAAATCAAAGACTGATTTGACAACGCGTTGTGTCTTTCAATGTTTGGTGTTTTGCGTGTGTCCTTTGTCGCGCACATTGGTGATGATAACAACTTTACTTTGCGGCATGACATGTGCCACGCTTTCTTAGTTATACATTTTATTCCCACCGACAAGAAATCTTCAGGCGCAAATGTTTGTAAATTGATTTACTATTTCACGCATGCGTACAATCATACGTCTTGGCGACAATATACCTTTTACGCGCCGATTGTGTTTGGCATATGAACAAAACTATATATTTGAACGAAAATGAATATTTCTACAATGATCGCCGCCCTGGCTAAAATCGGACTCAGTGTTACTAATGCACCGTCCCCGCTGGTTTCGACCAAATTCAGATAAATGGAGGATTTACTTTTCCCATTTTATAAGAAATTTAGATTTCGGAAACACAAACAAAACAAAAAATTCCGCATGAGTTGAAACCGACATAGGAATCGGGTGCGTAAATCATTTGACGATATGTAAGATAGATGCTAACAACAAAACTATTACTCCATGGTGTTTTACGTAATCCAGTCGCCGTAAGCAACTATAACTGAGTTCAAAAACCGCCGACGTGATTAAACGTGATGTACGTGTACATTTGTAATATGTTACATGTAAACCCGACATGTTCATATGTAATCCGATTGCATTATTATTCATTTATATTCATTACGTATACATAATTATGTGCAGCTTACAGGTATTGATTCAATACAAAAGTTATTCATAATCATTTACCTACCGTGTGACGCCTTGTTTCAGTCGTGTTCTCTCCGCGGTGGAGGGCCGTTAGCGGTAATTTGAACTCGGTTACGAAAAAAATAACGCGGTGTATGGCGGTAACGAACACCAATAACGCGGTGACCTGCGGTAACCAACGGTAAAAATACCGTACCAGTACCGCGGGTCAACCGCCCTCCGTCGCGGTACAGAACGGTAACCGCGGTAGTTTGGTGGTAACACCGCGGTAAGTACCGGCCCATAACCTTGTTAAACAGGTCGCTTACTGAGAGCATAGCTGTATATATACATATGTGTATATACGTGGTGTATATATATACATAATCAATTGGGACTCACATGCTATTTAATCAACTAAATGTTCTATTCTGGTTGTCCCGGTACCCTACGAGGCATGACAAGTTCATTTTGAGGAATGCAATATGGATTTTGCCAAAAACTTCCTTTTTTTTGAACCGAAATGGGCAGAACGTTGAAACGGAACTGAGAGGGATCATATTATGTGGCTATTCTGGCCCATTAGCATCAACATTGATCAAATTAATACAGTGTGTATGTCTGTTGACTGTATGGTCATAGGCGAGGTGAGTAGGTATACATGGAGTTATTGTATTCATGAATGATATGAATAGTTATACAATGTGTGACTATATGGTCATGGATGGGGTGTCCATGGTGATATGTATAGGTGTATAAGGAGTAGCTGTATGGTGAGGTGAACATGTTTACAGTGAGTGGCTGTCTGGTCATTGAAGTGGTGTATGTGCATTACAACGAGAGCAGCTACACTGTCCTGTATGTATATATGGAGTGACTGTGTGGTCAGGGGGGGCTGTACAGATGTACATTGGGTGGTTTTATTGTCATGGGTGGGTGTATATGTATACATATATTGGATGTATGGTAATGGATGGGTGTATGTATAAATAGGGTATGGTTGTATGGTTATGGGCAATGCGTATATGTGTACATGGAATGACTGCACTGTCATTGTTGAAGTGTATATGCATACTTGGAGTACACTTTGATGGCCATTGGCGGCTAGTATATGTAGAGAGTGACATCATGGTTATAGGTGGGATGTATATGTTTATATGTAGGGCCTATTGTATTGTCATTGGTGGTGTGTACAAGCATACAGTGAATAGCTGAATGTTCAAGGAGAGGGTGTATAAGTATACAGCGAGTGGCTGAATTGTCACGGTTGAGCTGTATATGCAAGTCTGAAGTGTACGAATGGCCGTGTGTGCGGGGTATTGGTATATCTAGAAGGGCTGTATGGCCATTGATGAGGTATATATATACACATGGAGTGACGCTGTGGTCATGGTGAGGTGTATATGTATATCATGAGTGACTATATGACCATGGTACGGCCAATATGTATATAGGGATTGACAGTATGGCAAAATTAATGGTGGGGTGAATTGATATACAAGGAGTGACTATGATCACGAATGTGGTTTATGCGTATACAGCGAGAGGCTGAATTGTCATTGGTCAGGTGTATATGCAAGTCTGGAGTGTATGAATGGCCGTGTGCGCGGTACGGGACATTGATATATCTAGAAGGGCTGTAAGGCCATTAGTGAGGTCTATAACTCTATATGTATATACCTGGAGTGACTCTATGGTTTTGGGTTGGGTGTATATGTAATTATGTATATCTTGAGTGGCTATGTGTTGCAAATATGTATATATACAGGGAGTGAGACTGTATGACCACTGGTGAGGCAAATAGGTATGAGCATGGAGTGACTGTATGGTCATCGGTGAGGTGTATATGTATATATTTAGTGGCTATATAGCTATGCATGTGGCAAATAAATATAAATGGAGTGACTGTATGGCCTATGGTGAGGCGAATACGTATACAAGAGGTTACTTTATGTTCATGTATGTGGTGAATATGTATACAGGTCGTGTGAGGTGTAGGAGTATACCTGGTGTGTCTGCATGGTTATTCACGGATATAGGGCCATGCGTTGGTGTATGGGTAAACCCAAGTGTGGCTGTATGGTAATGTGTGAGGTGTATGTCTATACAGCGAGTGGCACATGGCCATTTTTGTGGTGTTCATGTATATATGGAGTAACTGCATGCTCATGTGTGATTTGTACTGGCGCACCTTTTGGTGACTATCGCTTTCCACAATAACTCAAGGATCGATAGAGGCAATATCAGAGTGTTCACATTAATTGCGTTTTATATACAATGTGAAGAAAACTGTTTTCCTGACAATAGTTTATAAGTTAATGAATTTTGATGCTAATAGGTCAGAGTAGCAACATAATATGATCCCTTTCAGTTCAGTTTCAACGTTCTGTCAGTTTTCGTTAAAAACCATGGACAGAATCACCAAAATAATCTATACTGCATCCCTTAAAATGAATTTGTCGTGCCTCATAAGGTGCTGGGACAACCAGAATATAAGATTTAGTTGTCAGTTGATTAAGTAGCATGTTTAATAACCAAGTGAGTCACAATTTGCTACCATTTCGAAACAGCAGAGAATAATGTTCGGAATATAAACTTTTTACCAAATTTGGTTGCCATTTTGCAAGTCATCTCGAGTAATATTGTCTAAAACACCACACTATGACATATTTAAGGCATATCAAAATAAAAGAACCTTTGATACTAAAGATAGTTTGCTTGAAAAAAAATGGTCCAAACATGAAAGTAATTTTTTGCCGAGTTTGATGCTGTTTGTGATAGAAAAATCCCATAATTCTGGTAATTTCAGAATAGTAAATAGTAAAAATGAATCAAGGTGCATAAGAAATGTTGGTATTCAATGTAAATAAGACAGAATAATCAATTGTGTGCATCACCACAACTTGTAAGCGGTTGCAGGGTACGCTGGGATAATAATTACCATTTTCCATATTCTGGCGGCCATTTTGACAGCCATTTTGAGCCAAAGTGACAATTTTGGTACCATTGAGTTCGAATATCAATAAAATATAGAATGCATCACTTACATTGCACAGTTATTCCCAATGCATCACTTACATTGCACAGTTTGGAGTTCTGACACGTCACTTACATTGCACAGTTTGATGCTGTTTGTGATAGAAAAATCCCATAATTCTGGTAATTTCAGAATAGTAAATAGTAAAATGAATCAAGGTGCATAAGAAATGTTGGTATTCAATGTATATAAGACAGAATAATCAATTGCAGGGTACGCTCACAGGTCCCCAGAACAAAAATTTACCCCACCCCCAATAATACTTAATCCTATAGAAAGGTATCCAACTTGGCCCGGCCTAATTTTTTATTATTTTTACAATGTCCACAATCAGGTTAAAATACACCAAAATAATTTTTGTAACATAAATAGTCAGTGAACCTGCTCATCATTCATTATATTGGATCGCTGAGAGAGCTTTTTTAACAGCTTTGTAAAAATACCATAGCAGAAAAGCTTACTCACCCACCAACCATCTTGAATCTTCACTGCATATCATATTCATACATAGGAATGACATTGCCTGTTACCAATCTCATATATATTTTGAAGACCTCTGTTTGTCTGTCTGTCATTAATACAAATCTACGATTCTCGACCGATCGGGACGAAACTTGGTACATGTGTGTAGTTTGACCAGGCGGATGACGTTGTCGTATTGGCGAGCCCGTGCGACGCAAGCTTCGCGCATGCGCAGATGAGATCTCGGAAACGGGTGGCGCTATCGACTTGAATTTGGTATGTGAATGTATCTTGCCCCGGATACGAATTTTATCGGGTCGCCGAGCCCGTGCGACGCCAGCTTCGCACATGCGCAGACCAGATCTCGGAAACGGGTAGAGCTATCGACTTGAAATTTGCTATGTGAATGTATCTTGCCCCGGATACGAATTTTATCAGGTCGCCGAGCCCGTGCGACGCCAGCTTCGCGCATGCGCAGACCAGATCTCGGAAATGGGTGGAGCTATCGACTTGAAATTTGGTTTTTGAATAGCCCGGACAATGTCAGGCTGGGTAGAGCTATCGACTTGAAATTTGGTTTTTGAATAGCCCGGACAACGTCGGGCTCATCGGCTAGTCTCATATATATTTTGAAGACCTCTGTCTGTTTGTTTGTCTGTCTGTCTGTATGTTTGTCATTAATACAAATCTACGATTCTCGACCGATCGGGACGAAACTTGGTACGTGTGTGTAGTTTGACCAGGCGGTGGACGTTGTCGTATTGGCGAGGCCGTGCGACGCCCGTGCAGCGCATGCGCAGACGAGATCTCGGAAACGGATACGAATTTTATCGGGTCGCCGATCTCGTGCGACGGCAGCTTCGCGCATGCGCAGACGAGATCTCGGAAACGGGTGGAGCTATCGACTTGAAATTTGGTATGTGAATGTATCTTGCCCCGGATACGAATTTTATCGGGTCGCCGAGCCTGTGCGACGCCAGCTTCGCGCATGCGCAGACCAGATATCGGAAACGGGTGGAGCGAACGACTTGAAATTTGGTTTTTGAATAGCCCGGATGAATAGCCCTGACAACGTCGGGCTCATCGGCTAGTCTATTATATATTTTGGGAAATCTGTCTGTGTGTTTCTGTCTGTCTGTTCGCGATGGACGAGCCGATTTCGATGAAACTTGGTATGTGGGGGTACTTTCGGCCGGGGAGTGGCATGGGCCTATTAATTTGCCTGTGCGACGTGACCTTGAAATTGGGTCAATTCAAGGTCAAATCGCAAATTTTTATGGGATTTCGACGAAATTTGATACGTAGGGTTACTTTTGTCCACTGGGTGTTTTGGACGGGTCGAGTCGTGACCCTGACCTGACCTTGACCTTCAAAATGATCAATTTGAGGTCAAATCGGGTAAAACCCGATGGATTTCGACGGGTACTTTTGTCCGGGCAGTGTTTTGGACGGGTCAAATCGTCACCCCACCTGACCTTGACCTTCAAAATGGACAATTCAAGGTCAAATCGCGCAATTCGCCGAAAAGCAGAGGGGAAACAGCCCGGACGAAGTCGGGTCCACCAGCTAGTTTGGATATAAAATTAATTACATTTATGGCAACTAAGTCATCTATGCCCATTTGATCACAATATGTTTTATAGATCAAGTCACGCATTTATCATCGACTCATCGGCTTTACAGTTACAGTTTACCTCTCCAAAACAAAGCGATCAGTTAGCAATGCTTCTTTGTAAGATGGAACCTTACACTCATCTAAACAAGCTGTTTTTGATGTCATTTTGTCAGGCAGAATCTGGGGAACAACATATCCAAAATCCGCTAAAATATGCCTTGGGGAAAATTCACTATTCAAGATGGCACCAAATATGGCTGTTAGTATTGGAAATTGTTGAATTTCTGTGGTAAGTGCACCAATTGATGCCAAATTCATAACAAATTTAAATATTGAAAAACAATGCTTAATCGTAAAACATAATGTAGAATGCATGTCTGTCCCAAAATTGCCACCAAATGAAATTTACACTTTGTGCAAAATTTAATATCTAGTCCTATATAACACTCAAATTATTCAAGGAATAATCACTCCAGAGTATAAGAGAAACTTTTTTCAGAGATGTAAGAATTCTCTCTAATGAATCTCATGAGAGAGCAATTGAAAGCAGGGTCTCATACAATGGTTAAATCTGGACTTCTGGCATTTTGAATCGTATGATTATATGTGTGATTAAACAGTTAAATATGATATGGATGTATTGATTCTGTGACCTTTTCTAGAAACAAAATATTTATGGTCAGATTAGTCTCACGAATGTGACTGATCAACATTTATTTTTATATCTACAACATCAAACTTTCTAAATGCACAGCTATAGAACAATATTCGAGATACTGGTATGCATATAGTACTGGACGAAATGTGAAGATCCTATTGTCCATGTCTCAAAATAGTAATCATAGTTGTCTCCAATCAGGTGACAAAACACAAATATTTTGCTTTTATCACAAGAATGCATGGTGGTATACTATGAATGCAATTTATCAAAACAAAGGAGTACCATAGACTATCTTCAATAAATTCTAAACTTGACCAATATTATTAACATACTCTGTGGTGGAGACTCTCCGAAAAGTACAAAGATGCTCTTTATATTCAAATACCGGTATATTTACCACATAAAAAATCACCCAATAAGCTGCTTTTTACAAAAATCAAACTAAGATTCATGATTCCGATTCTCGTCAGATTATAAGCCCGGAATAAGTATTGCGAAATGTTAATTTTTATAGGAATTTATGATTTTACAGAATTCTGTAAATTGACAGCTTCTGATTAAAGATAGTGTATCTCTTTCTGGCAAGTTTTATATAGATTGCGGTATACAATTGGGGTATACAATCACCAATATGAATTGAGTTAGATCCGACATCACAAAAACGTTAGTTGCATACTAAGAGGGAGAACTCTATCTTGTTAGAACCCTCAATGAAGGCAAATTTCATTTCAACTAAGAGACTTCACTGTGAATTAAAATCATCAATAAACCACTTAATTATGACTTCGTAGACAAATTATATACCCAGATTTATCTCAATTTTATTCAGAAAAAGCTATCTATAGGCTTGAGATCGGTTGCTGTTGAATTCTAGATAGGAAGAGACATACTACTAGTATCTTTAAATGATTTGAGTAGAGTTGCCTCAGTTTTTGCTAAGGCCAAAGCGAAAATTAGGTGTGTTTCCACTCCCATCCATAAAAAAAACAGGGGTGGGGGGGGGGGTGGCTTTTCACTTTTTTTTTTTTTTCACTTTTTTTTTTCGCGGGGAAATTCAAATATCATATTTGTGCTATCTTTCTAATAATTATGTCATTTATGAACTTATTGTGAAGGCTAACAATGTATGTACTGAATTTCAGTGCCTTGTATTTAATCAACATGTGCATCATTGCTTTCGAAATTCGTTTTACAGCTGATTGTAGTGTTTTGGGCGTCAAGGCCTTTGGGGTGATTCTTTTCATAGACTTGAAAAAAGGTGTTGCAGTGGGGAACCTTTGTCATTTTGTTTCTGCCTTGCGCCATGTGTATGCATTTAAAAAACTTAAGTGCCAACACGCTGCTGGCACTTGTTTGGGACGACATGTTGACACTATTTCCCGGATGTTGGCAAAATTGTTTTAGATCTTCCGGTAAATATACACTCCGGCTTCCGTTCGGTAAATTACCGTAGGCCTATATCATCCGGTTGTTACAGTCCGTTCTTTTCAGACACCGTTGGAAGTTTTGGGACAGATGAATTCTTTGCGATTGAGTTCGCGTAAATATTGTGTAGCATTATTTTGCCGGTATATTTGGGCATGTCGTTAGTTGACGTACATTAATAATGCGGTCATAAACTCATCACCCTAATGCCGCCATGGAGCTTCATTTTACAGTGTGTCTGAAAACCATGTGCGCGTTTGTTTTTGTTTACAATCTGTTGCTATATCGGTCACAACACGGAATTTTATTGTCAGTGGGTCGATTTAATAACCAAATAAGGAGACAATTTTAGTATGCTTGTTTATGTGAGAGGTTTATATATAACAATATAAATAGTGTAGTATTAATTCACGTGGAAATAGTAAATACATCGTATTTTATTTTTCGGGATTTGGAAAATAAATAAAGTGAGTTTCGTCGGGGGGTTTTGAGGTGGGGCGGGCGGGGGAGTGGAAACATGCCTATTTTTCGCTTTGGCCTAATCAATAATGGGTCATCAATAATCGACTATAATCGATTAATCGTACCTAATATTAATAACATCAGTGGAAGTATTCCGTAATATGGCCTATTGTCTGGGTGATGGTTAATTGCTGTCGCGGTTTGTTTCATACGTCGGCTGATATAAGTGTTACGCTAATAAAGTGTATCATAAACCACCGGTAATGACTAATAAAAGGTCAGCAGACCACAGTGTCCCCCGAAAACGTGGCAAGTCGGTGTCGCTTTGTTAAAGAAATTTTAAATTTTTTTGAAATTTTCTAAGTTGAAAAAGGTTAATAACTCCATAACTCCGTCATCTATATACATGTTGCACGTCTCCAATATGTGGGTAACAATACCCTGAAGTTTCAAATATCTACGATCAAAACTGTAGGAGGAGTTGATTACACCATGAAGGTACCCTCATACAGAAAATTTAAAAAAATGTCGAAAAGGGTTAATAACTCTGTGAAAAAATAATTTTTCCGTCATCTATATACAGGTTGCACATCTTCAATATATGGGCAACAATATTCTGAAGTTTCAAATCTCTGGGATGAAATCTGTAGGAGATGATTACACCATGAAGGTACTCAAAAGTGTGACGGACGAACGGACGGACGGCATGACGAAAGGACGGACGGAGCCCGTTTCTATAGTCCCCCGAAAATTAATTTTTCGGGGGACAATGAGCACATGTATTCAACACATTTCACAGTTCTCGGCGATGTCATGGTTATAATATTTGTGAGTTCATTAGAACGAACATAGCAATTAATTTCAGTGTTATGAAATGAATAGCCAAACATACAAACAATATAGAAGTAGGAATGCATGACGGACCGCCAGCGGTTCCCTAAAACGAGAGGCCAATCACGATCGGCAGATGTTTAACCCATACCTTGGCGATAGTGATTAGCTATTTTCATAAATCTGTATACCAATTTTTTCATGAGTATAAGACTTTCAACAATTCACAGCTTACTATTATTTAATAGTTCCCAAGTGGAATCAGACTTATTGGGCAACTTGCTCACATAAACACAATATGACCATGGATATGGCATTAAATTTCAAGATACAATGTCTGTAAACAGCAGAATATTATTAAATATGGGGTAAATATTTTCAAAACCATTCAATCAATACCAAAATTTATACAGGTGAAGAAATTTATATGTCATGATTAATCTGGATGAGATTATAAAAGTTATCGGTGAGAAATATTTGACCAATAAGTAGTCTCAAGAATACCAGCACCATTATTATTCTGCAGCCCAAATGCAATTGAGTGAATTTAAAAATAAGATATTTCATCTGATGATGAATATTGGTCAATTGGTGGCTTATAGAAATCTTTACTGAACCTGGTTCAAGGTCAAAGAGATAATTTAATATCTGCCTATCGGATATCATGTGTCTATGGAATGGGTTAATTTTAATCGCAAAATCCATGCAAGCGAAAAGTGGGTAACTCCATCACAGATACATGTATGTGTTATAGAGTGATAAAGCTAAATAACCCAACCACAGTCAGACAGATGCACCATAGCTGTTCAAGAAATTAAGCACATAACAACTCTATTTATCTACTTCTTACATTGGAACCTGAGTCATAATATTGTTGTGTTAGCTACATATTAAAAAGTTATGAGATCATTGAATTAGAGACCAATCAATACTTGAACATCTATTCAAGTGATGGGTGTATAGACCTCGATATTAAATGTGATTGATAATGGTTGGATATAAAATATTTTAAAGCAGAATTATTAGATAAATAAAGGTGAGATATGAGAATGGTCAGATTGAAAATATTAGAGTCATAACATTGGATTGCATACAGAATATCTATGGTTAACTTTATTCTAAGCTGATCATTTGAAAGATACAATGTCTGTAAACAGCAGAATATCATTAAATATGCAAGGGAAAAGTGTATCACCATCAACCTGGACATAGAATAGGAGAATGATCAGATGGAAAACATCAGAAGACCATATGATGTGCGGAGAGGATTAATAATGTTCAATGATATCATATGATGGAACTATGGAATGGGTGGGTTAATTTATTTCTAAGTTACAGTGTGAGTGTAAACAAAAATGTCTATAAACAAAAATGTCTGTAAAAACATCCCAACAAATAAACAATGGACTATTCCAATTTGTAATTTTGGAATAGGTGTACATTACCTAATAATGAACCAGTTTCAACAAATGGGTTAACTTAATATTGCACAGAACAGATTAGAGACCCATCCATTAATTATATTCTTGACAGCCACCTGCAGGCACCAAGGCTATCTAACTCAATCTAGTGTACAGCTAAAATAAATAAAACTAATAAGAGAGGCACTGTGGCATGACAACTTCTCTTAAAATCCCACACTAGCAGACAACAGCTATTAGTTAAATTATCAGTTACTTGAATTATAAATGGCCATAACTCTGTTAAAATGTATCAGATCAAACCCAAATTTGAACTTGATTTGTATTTTGGGGTGAGGATCATATGTATCAAATTTGGTGCTGATCAGATGAAAAATATTTAAGTCTTCACAGCTTGGATGAATTCTATTTAAAAACAAGAGTGGAAAGGGTTAACAAAACAATACCAAAATCCATACAGATAAAGAACGTGCTAACAAAGATCTAGGTAAGAAATATGAGGCAGATCATAAGCAAATTGTTTGACTTAGATGCATCAGATAGAATTTGTGTGCAGGGTTAATTATTTTCTAAATTTTCGATCGATACCAAAAACTATACAGGTGAGGGGTGTGTCATTATAAACCTACATTTCAAATATGAACAGAATCGGACAAAAAACACTTTGGTTATTGCATCGGATAGCACATGCCCATGTGTGGATGCAAAGTGTTAATAATTTCTAAACCGATCAATCGATCTATACCAAAAAACTATACAGGTGAGGGGTGTGTCATTGTAAACAGTAATCGAATCGGATAGCAAGTGTCTACGTACAGACAGACGGACAGACAGACGGACGGACAAACGACAGATGGCTGATCCGGACGTCGGCATTATGTGTACCATACATGGTATGGGTACACATAAAAAGGAATCCCATGTTACGGAATCTATAAGTTTCAGCAAACTTCCAATGCGTGTATAACAATCACAATGGTGGACCTACACCTGCAAATTTCAAGACTCAGAAGAAGTTAAGTATTTGATAATAATTAGTTTCATTCACCAGTCACCACACGATAAACACTAGCCTGTAGTAGTAACATCTAAGTATACTTGTGCAAACAAAGTATACTCGCAATTGACATCATGGAGAACATTGCTGATTAAAATAGCATAGGTTTCCTGGTTTCGAATATCTTGTGATTATGAGGGAGTATTGCTGGGATCTTCAATATGATATATATCATATATGAACAAACTTATTTAATTTATGTTTATGCATGAAAAATATATATGTAATGACTGGAGAAAAGAGCTCTTACAGAACCATTAATGTTTAAACAAATATGGTGACATGAACAGCTGTCCAGTCTCAGTGGCATCATATCGCGGGTGACAAATTTAGCCAGTTTAACGCTGACAATCTGCTTTTTACCATCGCTAAGTTTTCCACCTGAAACTGTAGTTATAGAAGTATAAATATTAAGCTGTTCACCAGCATAGTCTGTACTATATATTTCCTTGTGAAACATTCTCAAGTGACTGATCATCAGGGTTGTCGACCCACGGTAGGCAAATGGCTCCATGCATAATTTACAAGACACCGCCTTGTCAGAAGTTTAAAAAAAAAATTTCCAAACGTCAGACTGTTTGCGAGACATTTTCGTAATAAGCCAAAGTTGAGTGGGAATCTTGACCCGATATCCGAGAGAATGTCAATCAATTCCACATTGGTCCAATTAGATTAAAAGGCAAGTGCATTTAGTTCATTGAACATGATGACAATCGGCACATTTCAAAGACATAGTGCCGCCTTTTTGTAGAAATATACAATGACATCGCCATAAGTTTAAACTTCAAAGCTGCATGCAGTGCCGCCAGTCTGAGTAACTGTGTCGCATCATCAAATGAACTGCCGACCATTTGCAATTACCATTAGTAGTACTCGTATAGTCAGAACCTCTTTGATATGCGATCAAAGGTTGTTAACCCCTCCATTGTAGATTAAACTGTGTAAAACAAACATGGTATTCAATAATACCCGGCATTTTCCAACATCTGAAATAAAACAGATTAATCAATGACGGAAATCGATTATCAGCTTTATCAACGGTTCATCAATTATACAATTAATCGTGGCAACAATTAATCGTGGCACCCCTAGATTTGAGTATAACTTTAGTAACTTACCATCAACTTGAGCAAGAACACGGTCTGGGTAATCAGCCACATCAGATGTTCTAATCAGCCTTGGTTTTCCACACTCAATCTCAAATTTAGCCGAGAGTAAATGATTCTCAGGTAAATCGTCAGGGCAAAAACTACCATCCATAACAATAACAATATCAATGCTCTGTCTTTCAATGCATTTGTTCAGGCACAACAATAGCAATAGTTCTAGTGGTTCTCCATCTTCCAAACATTTTCCAAACAAAATAAAGACATATTTGTCGCAATCGTTGATGTCCTTGTCATAGGATTTTATTGTATGTGTTCCTGGATGAATTTTCGCAGTAGTTGGTCCTTTGCACTCATGTTTAGCATCCTTGAGCCTTTTCACAACTTTATCACAAACTTTTTTCTTTTCTTCATTTTTCATGTAATCATCAATGTCTGGTGCTCCTGCAATGAATACCTTCTTTTTCTTTCGAACTCGTGGCTCTATAACAAAAATGGGAAAGATATCGAAAAGATATTTTGGATTGGACTGTCCAGTCTGGCAGTCTCTTTGAAAAGCCGATGATAATTTAAACAGAATTAAGTCTCTATATCTCTCACAGATTTCTTTTCTGAGACAATGTGGGTTTCCCCAAGATGACAAAATACATCAGTTCCAATGTGCATGCCTGATTGCCTGGTGTAGTAATCGTAGTACTGTATTTAGAAGTATTTATAACAAGACAGTCAATGACTGTGGAGTCGCCCAGCTGACTAAAGATGGAGAAGACTGCAAATCCATAATGTATAGCCAATCAACTCCCAACTGGAACAAACTATATACTGTAAAAGTACATTTATTCGTGGGGGTCAAATTTTCGTGGTTTTCGTGGTTGCTGCTAACCACGAAATTAAAAACCCCACGAAAAATTCATCTTCGAAACTAGATCGATTTTGAGAAATAAGAAATGTCACATGGGAGGTAACTCTATTGTCCCAATGTCAAATCAAAGCCCAGGGAGGTAACTCTATCAAACTGGGAGTACATTAATGAAAGAGTATAGCTACGGTCTAATTACAATGTTTAATCACATACTCGCCATGTTTTCTTTTTCGAGATTGTTGACAGGAATTGGAGCCGAGTTTGTTGTCAACATAATCGTTAGCTACTTGCATAAGTAGAGCAGTAACATGATCCGAACTATGGTTCGGATCAGGTAAACCAAGGAGTTGTAGGAGGACGAAAATCAATCTTACCACCTTGTAACCAGCTTTGAGGGACATATTTGCATTATGCAGTTGACCATTTGGGGTTGTATTTCATATGGTGCAGACTAATAGATGTTGGCTTCGGTAAATAATCCCCAGTCTCACACTGATTGTGTTGAGAATTAAGCGAGTACTTTCATCTAGCTTTTGTATGCTTAAGTTAAGTAATACAATCCCGTCGTTAATATTCTCGATAGCCGGCAACAAAATCTTATACACGGGACATGCTAATTACGCCTGCGGTGAGGATGCGCAATTACCGACGGCTCGTTGAGGTGTCTACACTTCTATCAGTTCGATTTGATTGTTGTTATTGGGGATTTGGAGGTGACATTTAGCACCGGCGGAACCACGAATTTACGAACCCACGAAAAAGTCATAAATGGCTGAACCACGAAAATTGATACCAACGAATTTAAAGCCATTCACAGTACCGGTATTTTACAACTGGTACTTCAAGCTATTCAACTCACCATCTCTCATAAAGTTAGAAATATTCTAAATGTGGCCAATTGTTGGTCCAATTACAACATACACCAAATACGGTCATATGGTTCTGGAGAAGATGTAGAATTGCTGACGGTCTGACAGATGGCTAGACGTATAAGGAGTGTTGACTATAGCGCCACCAGAGACTTCGTCTCAGGTGAGCTAAATGAATATGTGCTAGTGATGAATAGGTGAGTGCAGCATATCAATTGGCACTGCACAAAAAAAACATGACACCAACACCAGACAATGCAAAATGATTACTTAGTTCATTAAAGTTAAATTATTTTCCAAATTCGTTGCACTGACAAAACTAGACACAATGAAAGTGTCAATGACACTGCAGCTCAACTTGGAAAGGGAATAATTTAATGTATTACAGTCAATGGAGTGATTAGGAATGTGGAAAGTTGAATGACTAATACTAGTTTATCAACATGAAGAGAAATAGAGGATATGAAATGAGTGTTTCTCTCATATGATATTTATGAAACGAGTCTAAGAATTTTCAGTTTTCTCGAGCCTCTGGCGAGAGAAAACTGAAAATTCGTGACGAGTTTCATAAATATGATATCATATGAGAGAAACACGAATTACATATTCTATTTATCATATGACACCTATAAATTGATTATGATGTCCAAAACGCACACAAATCACTAAATAGCTATATGACATCGACAGCAAAAGGTTAATGTGACGTCACTTCATTGCACCGGAAGCCCAATTACACCTGGTGAACTAGCAGAAATAATATGCATGAGAAGATATAGTGCGCTATTCTGTTCTCAGTTTGTGACATTATATCGTATGTTTATTAGATAAACTATATATTTCAAGATTATAATTGCGAGAATTTCGGCATCGTGTTGATTCGTGTATTTGACGCGCACGAATTTGACCTGCATTTAGTCAGAGATGCCGCTCGGCCCCCGGCTGCCATTCAGCCAATCAGAACACACTTTTTGTCAACAAACCAATCAAATTATTGGAAGGTGATATGAATTAGTAATTGAATGAAATTGATTTATGACATAGTTTCCAACGTAAATAATGATTGAGTCATATGATAAATATATATATAAAAGTAAAATCTAAGATGGTTGCTGGCGGCTATGTTTTGCAATAAAATTCAAAAACATTTGATAGCTTTAGTCATGCAAAGAGTAAAAGCCGGCAGCCATGTTTTTAGGCCGATTGACCCCAAAATTACTCGTTCCCATCTACATGTCAATATTAACATCCATTACAAATTTCATGATGATCAGATGAACAGTACGACCTGTAGCCTGTGCTAATGGATTGAATTTTGAAATCCAAGATGGCCGCTGGTGGCCATGTTTATTGTCCAAATGACCCCAAAATGACTCGTTCCCATCTACATTCCAATTTTGACCGAATGTTTTTTGTCCAAATGACACCTAAATAGGGCTGGGCGATATTGGCCCCAAAAAATATCCCGATATTATGGCGACAACATCGCGATACACGATATTATCGCGATATTATTTTGGTATATTACAATTGGTAAGTACAATGTACAATATATGCAATATTTCATAAATAAAGTTTGCACAATACATCCCTACGTTTTATTTACAATTTGTGGGTCATGAGAGGTCGAGTAAATGTGTATTGAACAATTATCAGTAACATCACAGTATACATGTATATAATGACCACTCGTCAGCAACAATTGACAGTTTGCCGACGGAGAAATAATAACTTTGAAAAAAAGGGATATAATCATATAACACGGCCCACATGCGTTTTCGCATACATTTTTTAGAGTTATATCCCTTTGACCATAGCGCTCAACACCATGCACACATTAAGCACCGCATTCGGTTTCAAATTGCCATTTTATTAATTCGTGAGGAATTGGTTGTTTGTGAGACTATATTTATCAGTGGTAATTGGTAGTTGGTAGCACCGTGGGACTTCAATGTCCATATACGGCAGCCCTGGGAATTAGCGTCGACATGCAATGCCACAATGGGCAGTGCCGAGGCAAAAGCCGACGTGAAAATTTTAAATGAGTTTTCGGCATTTTTTTAGCTGAGGAAAATAAATAGAGACAATCATGTTCAATTAGTTTGTGAATTTGAAATTTGTTGAAGCGATAGCAATGCCATTATCCGTACGGCACATGTCCACAAAATCATTTTACTCGCAATTTGCAATTTTGCACACATTGAGATGATCAGCTAGACTAAGTGTGGTCAATATAAAATCTGACATCGTAATCCGTCTCCAAGCAACCGGTTACGGTTGATAGAGCAAGCTGCACCAACTTGAAAGGAGGTCATTGTGCCAGTCGCATGCGCGCGACATACCAATCTCACAGTGTAGCCAACTGATGCTACTAGTATCTCTTTGGTGTGTCCGACGAAGCATATCCAACTTGACAAGCACGTGCTCCGATGTTTTAAAACGTTTTCGACTGCGTATTTCCGGGAAGTTTGGGACTATTATACTTACTCTAACTTCGCTGTTTGTTGGGACCATATGATGGGTTTCAACCTACATGGAGAATATTACAACTTGGGACGGTATTACGATATTTTTATTTCAGACGATATTATTGACAATATCAAAATTAAAACCGGGTATACCCGATATATCGTCATACCGCCCAGCACTACCCCTAAATGATTCGTTCCCATCTACATTCCAATTTCAACAGCCATGACAATTTTATGATGATCAGACTAAAGGTACGACCTGTAGCCCGTGCTAAAGGATTTATTCATACAAAGAGTAAAATCCAAGATGGCTGCTGGCGACCATGTTTTTTTTCCGAATGACCCCAAGATGACTCGTTCCCATCTACATGTCATTGTTAACAAACATGACAAATTTCATGACAATAAGAAGAACAGTACGGCCTGTAGCCCGTGCTAACGGATTGAATTTTGAAATCCAAGATGGCCACTGGCGGCCATGTTTTTTTTTCCGAATGACCCCAAAATGACTCGTTCCCATTTACATGTCATTGTTAACATCCATGAAAATTTCATGATGATCTGACCAAAGGTACGACCTGTAGCCCGCGCTAAAGGATTTAGTCATACAAAGAGTAAAATCCAAGATGGCTGCTGGCGGTCATGTTTTTTGGCCGAATGGCCCATTTTATGATGATCTGACCGAAGGTATGACCTGTAGACCGTGTCAAAGGATTGAGTCATGCAAAGAGTAAAATCTAAGATGGCTGCTGGCGGCCATGTTTTTTGGCCGAATGACCCCAAAATTACTCGTTCCCATCTACATATCAATATTAACATCCATGACAAATTTCATAATAATCAGACCAAAGGTACGATCTGTAGCCCGTGCTAAATGAAATTGTTGACGAATCACGCACACACGCACACACACACGACGGATACCAACCCATGGCAATAGTTCAAACTTTACAAAGTAAAGTTGAGCTAAAAACAAGGAGGCAAATCGGGAGACTATATTTTCTATCAATAGCCCCGGAGTGCAACACTGTTGTGTACAGTATGGTTGTGAAGCATCTCAGCCAACACTGTAAATATATGCATTTTGCAACTTCTTTTAACCCTTTAAACACTGACGCCCCACATCGATCGACATCCTGCGCAGGGACTCCCGTGTCATTTTCCTTCAAATTAGACAGTTGCTTGTCACATGATGTTGGTTATGTTTAAATCATGAACATGACTTTGTCCCACGGCAACTCCTTGGTAACAGTTGCTAGGCAACTACCCGGATATGACTGGAAAATGCAAATATAGCTTTTAGCATCGTAATTCAACATCAGTGATCGCGTTTTCGATGTAAGTATACCCTAATGTGAAATCTGAGATATACCCAACCAGAAGAGTGAACTAAATTTCTTGTTTAAGGGGATCAATGGTTGCTAAGCAAATACCACAAATGATAAAATGACACCATTGCAATAACCATTATGTGGTATATTTGCCATAATTTAGACAGTGTCTAGTCGCATGATGTTAATTGGTTACGTTCAAAGGGGGCATGTCTGACACTGTGCAGGAATGCATGCAGGGACCACATGGTCATAAGATCAGGAGACTTTGCAGCCTAATCTCTCTTAGCATTGGTTACTAGGCAACTACTCAGAATTAGCAGGAAAAAGCAATTATAGCTTATATATGTCTGGTATATAGTGCCACATTTTGCTTAAAATGCATGTTTTTTTTGTGTGAATTATAGCCCATGCAATGCGCATGTGCATATATTTCTACCCGATACCTGTCGCGCTTGCGCACCATAGCACGCCTGAAATTAAATCTTGGCGAGTAATTAATCACACTCTTCGGCGACATTCGGCGCACGCCGTGTGACCCATTTGATTTTGCAAGCTTGCAAGCGTCGCGCTTCGGATTGAGTTGAATTTTCTAGTCCAGGAGATCAGTTCACCTCACCACTATGTGCCGCCCACTGTTCCACATGCGACGTCGATCATCGGCACAGGGAGCACGTGACGTGATTATCTGAGCTTGCAGAAAAACTGAATGAAATGTTGCTACATGGTCTCGTGTCGGGCCTATCCAGTCGGCACCCTTTAATGCGTCCTTTGTCACGTGATATCAATCACTCAGAAGGATGGAGTCTTCGCACAGGCTCAGTTCCAGACAGCCGAAATGAGCCAGGTTATTATTATCTCACAGCAGCGGAGATGATTCTGGATCGGATTCCGGATCGGATTCCGACTTTTTGAATGACAATGACTCATCAGATTCGAGTAGTTCCGGGTTTCCGGGTCCGGGGAGAGTACCGACAGTGACACGGAAGATGAACATTCAGAGTGAACAATTCAGTTGATTTAACCCTCTATCGTCCCTCACCATGGATACTTTCAAATTCATTCAAAGATTTTGTTTAGTTTTAATTGTTCATTACTTCAATGTGAAGAATACATGTGTACAAGATGAATCACAATGGTGATAAAAATTGATTTAATTTTGAGTCTTCGTTCATCATTTTATACCCCCGAAATATCCACCAAATCACAGGCCTGGGTTTCAGGTTAGGCGAGTGACCAATCACACTCCTGCATTTTACAGAATCGAAGGACTGGTGTATGGGACTATTTAAATATGTATTAGTGAGGATGTCGCGTATAAATACGCTATACACCGTTTATTTGCCATTGTGCAGTTCTGTGCAAGCAAATCAACTTGATATGCAATATTCCCCAAATGTGGTAGAACACTGATAAATATACTCGAAGGTAAATTAAACTGTAAATATTTGTCTAAATTATGTCAAATTCAAATTCAAACATGTGGATCATGAAACTATATGCCATAAATATATAGCGCCACAATGTGCTTAAAATATCGTATGTTTTTGTAGTTACAGCTATGCTCTCAGTAAGCGACCTGTTTAACGAGGTTATGGGCCGGTACTTACCGCGGTGTTACCACCAAAATACCGCGGTTATCATTCTGTACCGCGACGGAGGGCGGTTGACCCGCGGTACTGGTACGGTATTTTTACCGTTGGTTACCGCAGGTCACCGCGTTATTGGTGTTCGTTACCGCCGTACACCGCGGTATTTTTTTCGTAACCGCGTTCAAATTACCGCTAACGGCCCTCCACCGCGGAGAGAACACGACTGAAACAAGGCGTCACACGGTAGGTAAATGATTATGAATAACTTTTGTATTGAATGAATACCTGTAAGCTGCACGTAATTATGTATACGTAATGAATATAAATGAATAATAATGCAATTGGATTACATATGAACATGTCTGGTTTACATGTAACATACGGTATTACAAATGTACACGTACATCACGTTTAATCACGTCGGCGGTTTTTGAACTCGGCTATAGTTGCTTACGGGGACTGGATTACGCAAAACACCGTGGAGTAATAGTTTTGTTGTTAGCATCTATCTTACATATCGTCAAATGATTTACGCACCCGATTCCTATATCGGTTTCCACTCATACGGAATTTTTTATTTTTTGTGGGTTTCCGAAATCTAAATTTCTTATAAAATGGGAAAAGTAAATCCTCCATTTATCTGAATTTGGTCGAAACCAGCGGGGGCGGTTCATTAGTAACACTGAGTCCGAGTTTAGTCTTGGAGGCCAGGGCGGCGATAATTGCAGAAATATTCATATTCGTTCAAATCTATAGTTGTGTTCATATGCCAAACATAATCGGCGCGTAAATAGTGTATTATCGCCAAGACGTATGATTGTACGCATGCGTGAAATAGTAAAGCAATTTACAAACATTTGCGCCTGAAGATTTGTCGGTGGGAATAAAATGTATAACTAAGAAAGCGTGGCACATGTCATGCAGCAAAGTAAAGTTGTTATCATCACCAATGTGCGCGACAAAAGACACAAGCAAAACACCAAACATTGAAAGACACAAAGTTGTCAAATCAGTCTTTGATTTTGTTACGTGAACATTCATTTGCTCACGAGTGCGTGTCGGGCGGCATCGTTTGATGTGAAATTGCAACTTTTGGCAGGGCGTGCACTTGTAGTTCTCGGTGGGTCGCAGTATAAATTATATCACATACCGGTATTCCTATCTAATCGTTATTCGGAAAAAAACATGCATGGTGTTGGAAAGATAAAATATGTTTGTTTGGTTATATACAGAGGTTAACATTGTAACATAATTATTTCAAGTGATCGAATTCGGTGTGTTTTAGTCCTTGTTAGTATTCCCGATACGGTAGCAATAAAGAGCGTTTGTCTCACTTTTGTGCGACAAATATTTATAAATAGCTATTACGTGCACAACATTTTAAAGATCGAATGAGACTTGTCTGTTTGAAGCCACGTGGTCGTTCGCACAAAACAGATCCATAAATATCTGAACTACCTTCTGCGAGCCAAACGGACGCATTGAAGTAATGTAAATACAAGTGTCCAAAACACAAAACAGCCATTCGCGCGTGCGTCACGTGTGTAGTTTTACTAGATAATAGCACCATCAACAAAACACAAATATTTATTTCACCCATTGAGGCCAGTTATAAAAAGACATGACGACATCTTAATTAAAGTGCCCCGTGACCTATATTAACAAAGTCTGCCAGCTGCAGTATGACGTAATCAGTGACACGTGCTTTTGCCAGAATGTGGTGTTTTTTTCCTGGATATACGGGAGTTCCACGTTGTGTCTTTTATTGCTAAGACAATAATTCCCGTTATACGAACAAATGGTGTTTGTGATTTGCAGTTAATGAATGTCAATAAAGTTAATAACGATATTTATTCTGGGGACTATTTAAATAGTGGTCGTTATCATTCAATTTAGGGGTCACGTACATCTGAACATTGATATAAACTGTAGATACGGGATTTATCGAGCTGTCTAAAATGGCCGAAATCATTTGTTCCCTTCCCGATAACCAACACTGATTACAAATAGTGTAATTTATGGGGATTTTAGGCAATAAAACGAAACTAGAAATGTTATTGTAATATTTTAATATTCACATTAATTGAAAAATGACTTTCTCAAAGTAACTTATACTTACCTTTACTTAATCTGGAATCCCGTTATAATGGGCATATTTCCCCGATACTCGGCTTTCATCTATTTCAATATTTTAATAATACACTTCACGGTACACACACATGGACGGAGATCGTGAGAACGGCCGTCCTATTTTGGAAGATTGACGGTCAGCCATCGAATCCCGTCATTAACCTCGTTACAAAAATGCTACCGCGTAGCGGTAATGTCACCGCGTTTGTGCGGTGCATTACCGCGTGCCACCGCGCTACCAACATTCGTTACCGCTGGTAGTGCGGTGGTACCGTGAACGTCGCGGTGGTACCGCGGTACGCGCGTGGTAGTGCAACCGCGAATCCGCGGTATGTCGCGGTATTGCACCGCGGTATGAACGCATGTACACCTCGTTAAAACAGGTCGCTTAATTTGAGCAGTGCTGTATATGCTTTGTGCATGCGCGTATATTTTTACCTGATACTAGCGGCCAACCATTCAACACTCACCATGGGTACAGCTGACATTTGTGGAGGCCATTCACATATAAATAAACGGTCACCAGACCACAGTTTCCCCCAGAAATGTGGCAAGTCGATGCCACTTTGTCAAAGAAATTAAAATAAAAGGTCGCAGACCACATGTCCCCCGACTCGAGTGGTAAACTTCATGATTGGAATTGTTAGAAGGATACTATTTGCAACAATGTTATACAGTATATAGATGTTGCAAACCACCGCAAAATTTCTTGGACAAAACAACCCGATGAACAAACGCATGCAAACGCGAAAAAATGATATTTTTGTATTAGCTATATAGATGTTGCATATCACCAACATGTTAGGAACAATATCCCAAAGTTTCAAATCTCTACATTTAAAACTGTAGGTGGAGTTGATTACACCATGAAGGTACCCAATCTCATCCAAAAGGCAAAAATGTTCCAAATTTTCTAAGTCGAAAACCCCCCAAAAATATGGAAAAAATGATATTTTTGATTAGCTATATAGATGTTGCAAATCACCAACATGTTAGGAACAATATCCCAGAGTTTCAAATCTCTACATTTAAAACTGTAGGAGGAGTTGATTACACCATGAAGGTACCCAATCTCATCCAAAAGGCAAAAATGTTCCAAATTTTCTAAGTCGAAAACCCCCCCCAAAAATATGGAAAAAATGATATTTTTGATTAGCTATATAGATGTTGCAAATCACCAACATGTTAGGAACAATATCCCAGAGTTTCAAATCTCTACATTTAAAACTGTAGGAGGAGTTGATTACACCATGAAGGTACCCAATCTCATCCAAAAGGCAAAAATGTTCCAAATTTTCTAAGTCGAAAACCCCCCCAAAAATATGGAAAAATTTATATTTTTGATTAGCTATATAGATGTTGCAAATCACCAACATGTTAGGAACAATATCCCAGAGTTTCAAATCTCTACGTTTAAAACTGTAGGAGGAGTTGATTACACCATGAAGGTACCCAATCTCGGACGCACGGACACACGGACGCACGGACGCACGGACGGACGGACGAGGGTCATTACTATAGTCCTCCGACGGAAACGTCGGGGGACAAAAATGTTGAAATATTCGAAAAGGGTTAATAACTTTGTCAAAAAATAATTTCCGTCATCTATATACATGTTGCACATCTTCAGTATATGGACAACAATATTCTGAAGTTTCAAATCTCTAGGATGAAAACTGTAGGAGTTGATTACACCATGGTGCTACTCAAAAGTGTGACGGACGGACGGACAGACGGCTCGACGAATGGCCAGACGGACGACGGACAAGGAGTGATGGCTATAGCTCCACCGGAGACTTCGTCTCAGGTGAGCTAAAAACAGAATTTTCAATTGAACAGTCCAAACTTGAGTTATCATCCAGAAACCAAAGAAACAAGGGGTACGCATCTAAGATGCTTGTCAATTTTTTTGGCAGTCGAACCAAACTTCTGCCAATAAGGTGCACAACCCCCGGGAAAAAAAGTTGGACGGTGGTATATTATTGCAATAGACCTATATACCAAATATCAATTGAATCCGTTAATATTTCATTGAGTTATCGCACTAACAGTGATAAAATTGTGATTAAAATAGACAAACTAAGACCCATAACTCCGGAATTATTTTTCGGACAAACAGGTTTTCGAACTCGTCAAAGATATTGTTGCAATAGACTCATATACCAAATATTGTTTAAATCGGTTAATATTTCATCGAGTTATCGTGCTAACGGTGATAAAATTGCTAAAAATAGACAAACTAAGACCCATAACTCCGCGAAAATAATTTGGACAAACCTGGTTTTCGAACTCGTCCGAGATATTGTTGCAGGACACACATACACCAAATATTGTTGAGATCGGTTAATATTTCATCGAGTTATCGCGCTAACGGTGATAACATTGCTAAAAATAGACAAACTAAGACCCATAACTCCGCAAAAACAACTCGGAGAAACCTGGTTTTCGAACTCGTCCGAGATATTGTTGCAGGAGACTCATATACCAAATATTGTTGAAATCGGTTAATATTTCATTGAGTTATCGCGCTAACGGTGATAAAATTGCTAAAAATAGACAAACTAAGACCCATAACTCCGCGAAAATTTTTTGGACAAACCTGGTTTTCGAACTCGTTCGAGATATTGTTGCAGGAGACTCATATACCAAATATTGTTGAAATCGGTTAATATTTCATCGAGTTATCGCGCTAACGGTGATAAAATTGCTAAAAATAGACTAACTAAGACCCATAACTCCGGAAAGAAATTTCGGACAAACCTGGTTTTCGAACTCATCCGAGATATTGTTGCAAAAGTCTCATATACAAAACATTGTTGAAATTGGTTAATATTTGCGTGAGTTAAACTACAAAAAAAAGTCATCAAAGATGGATAACTTGTCAAAAAGTTCGGACGTGACCTATTTTTAACAGGCAGTACTTTGTCATTGGGAGCAACTCACACACCAAAATTTTTTCGAATCCGTTGACAAAAGTTATAAGGCATTCTTTAGGTCTGCCCGCCCGCCGTCCGCCCGCCGACAGAATTCTTACCTCATCCAAGACTTGAGGGGAATTCTACGATACATATGTGAGTATGGGAGGGATGACTCCCACCTCTGTTCCCACCCTTTTGGGGGTAACAAGTGGGTTGTGTACATGTACTTCAAAGAGTGGTGATTCCAGCCTGATCGGTCACGTGTGACCTGAGACACGGGCGCCTAATGGAGTTATTTTTTTTCTTCTCGGTCATCAATCGAGGTCGATTGCATGACCCACTTCTAACTGAGACCGATTAACCCCCCTTAACAGCAATATGCTAGTCATCCTGACCATATGAAACATATGGGAAGTAGAATGGTCTGCAATATTGTATTTAATCCAAAAGCAGATCTTTGTTGTATAGCAATGCATTGTGCACATGGAAAAAGGCAGACAACAGATAGTGGTAACTCAACAGACTGATGCAACATATGAATATAGCAGATTCATCTAAATACTATTTAATACAAACCTCTTTTTTGTGTCAATTTATCTGCTATATCTTGCCATTTCAGTTCTATTAGACCTTTGGTTATTGCATCTAACCATATGCATGAATTTCCTGTCCTATGAAGACACTGAATAAGCTCCAGACATCCGTCATTGTTGGTTTGTTGCTTGCGAATCCGTTCCTATAAATCAAAATGAAAGTGTCAATGACACTGTAGCTCAACTTAGGTAGGGGAATAATTTAATGGTTGACAGTAAATGGAGGAATAGGAAAGGTGCTAATTGAAATGTCTAACCTGCACCAAAGGATTTAGTGATGCAAAGAGTGAAACACAAGATGGCTGCTGGTGGCCATTTTTTTTGGCCAATTGACCCCAAAAGAACTCGTTCCCATCTACGTATAATTGTTAACATCCATGACAAATTTTATGAAGATCTGACCAAAGCTACGACCTACTGGCGGCCATGTTTATTGGCCGAACGACCCCAAAATGACTCGTTCCCATCTACATGTCAATATTAACATCAATGACAAATTTCATGGTGATCAGACGAACAGTACGACCTGTAGCCCGCGCCAATGGATTGAATTTTGAAATCTAAGATGGCCGCCAGCGGCCATTTTTTTTGGCCGAATGACCCCAAAATGACTCGTTCCCATCTACATGTCAATGTCAACATTCATGACAAATTTCATAAAGATTAGACCAAAGGTACAACATGTAGCCCGCGCCAAAGGATTTAGTCATGCAAAGAGTAAAATCCAAGATGGCTGCTGGCGGCCATGTTTTTTGGCCGAACAACTCCAAAATCACTCGTTCCCATCTACATGACAGTGTTAACATCCATGACAAATTTCATAAACTTCCGACCAAAAAAACGACCTGTAGCCCGCGCCAAAGGATTTAGTCATGCAAAGAGTAAAATCCAAGATGGCTGCTGGCGGCCATGTTTTTTGGCCGAACGACCCCAAAATCACTCGTTCCCATCTACATGTCATTATTAACATCAATGACAAATTTCATGATGATCAGATGAACAGTACGACCTGTAGGCCGCGCCAATGGATTGAATCTTGAAATCCAAGATGGCTGCCAGCGGCCATGTTTTTTGGCCGAATGACCCCAAAATGACTCGTTCCCATCTACATGTCAATGTCAACATTCATGACAAATTTCATGAAGATCAGACCAAAGGTACAACCTGTAGCCCGCGCCAAAGGAAATTGTTGACGGACACACGGCAACGGACGCCAAACCATGGCAATAGCTCAAACTTACAAAAGTAAGTTGAGCTAACAAACCAACAGATAGTGATATGCTGGTTGGAAAATTCTTTCGACCAACTTTTTGGCCATTTCTAAATTTTTTGGACAATTTGAAATGCTTAACAACAGTGTCAATGACACTGTAGCTCAACTTGGGGAGGCGTTACTAATTTTATGCTGATCAGTCAATAGAATGATAAAGAAGGAAAGTGAAAAAGTTTGAGGAAATGGATTGTATTGTGTGAATGAAATTAACTTCATTTTATATATATCTTTATTTTTCCTCCATAACTGAAGAGTTATATATATAATTTATATCATCAACACCATCAACACTCCCACCACCAGATAACACATAAATAAAAAAATACAAAATCCTAAATGTTACATCAATAGGTGAACTCTAGATCCGTCTAAATGTTGGCTGCATGATTTGCCGATGGTTTCAAATGTGAAATCCAAGATGGCTCCAGGCACCCATGTTTTTAACAAATTTCGGAATAATTGGACAGCTTCCATCTAGAAGTCACACCAAAGAATCATATGAAGTTTGGATGAAGGATGTGGCATGTAGGCTGTGCCAAAGGATTTTAATCATGAGAAGAGTAAAATCGAAGATGGCTGCTGGCGCCCATGTTTTTTAATGAAATTTGGAAAATATTGTTGGTTAAGGTTGTTCCACACCGGGCGCGAGCGAGCGATTATAACGGCCGTTTTCTAACGTCCGTAGCAGTTCAAGGCGCGCGATTTTTATGATCACACCGCAAGCGACCGACTCGCTGACCACGAGGCGATTATAGCAGTGATTTTATGCTTCGTCGAATTGTCGCTTTGTTGCAAACCAGCGAGATAATTGGATGGCTCTCAAATAGGTGTTTATACGACCGTCATTTTTCTATTTGATGACGGCACACTGATTTGTCGCCACGATAATGGAGGACTTTAGCGAGAGGCTAATAATCGAAGTACAACGCATGTGTGTCTGTATGGCACATGTGTGTCTGTATGACTGTGTGTGTCTGTATGACTGTATGTATGTATGTATGCATGTATGCCATGTGTGTCTGTATGACTGTATGTCTCTATGACCAAATAATTAAACCATTTATTTTTGTTATTTTTCGTGACTGAAATTCCACCTTAGATTACTATATTCAGTTTATTCCTTGTAAAGAACTAAAATCATGGACCGTATAATCTGCTCCATTGGCTGGTGAATTATATTTTGGTATAATCAGGGGAAATGATAAAGAATATAACGAGGCTAGTTCATTCCAAAAGACGTTGTGGTAAACATGAGACAATGCATTCATCAACTAATAATAATCGCGTATTACCGGGTGGGAGCACTATTATAACTAATGTGTAGAAACGATTACACATCAAATGTGTAAACCCGATTAATACACATAGCAATGTGTAGTTCTACATACAATTACATTGACCAAGTGCCGTTCTACACATAATGTGTACATTTTATTACACACACTTGTGTAAGAATGTAGATCGTGCGTATTGCGTGCCTTCAGTTTCATAGTCTGCTACATGACGACGATATTGTTTGAGTATATGTTTTGGAATACAATTTACTACTGTCTCAATACCCATGTAATTTTGAGTGACGAGAATAAACAAATTGTAGACAAGGAATGTAAGTTCAGAATTCCGACTTGTGAGTATTGTACTAATGATATATGAGGATATATTTGTTAAAACTTTCATGAAGAATACTGCTCTTACTCTTGTTTATATGATTGTTGTAATACGTTAATACTAATCACGTGCAACCATGCCACGACCATGGTTTGTTCATTTAAAACGAAAACTCACACATGACAGAGCAAAATATTACGTACCATTGTACTCCATGAAAGTTTTAACATATAAATCTCCATTTGCCATGAATACTATATACCCACAGTTCGGAATACTGAACTTTACATTCTTGTCTACGATATATATGTGTAATAATTTACACAACATGTGTAAGGCATATGTGTTGATTTTATGCACACCAGTGTGTATACATGTGTATAAATTGACCCATTTATTGTGTAAAATATGTTTAAGATAAAAAATGAATAATGGTTGTGTAGCAGGGCTACACGTTGTTTGTAGAAACCCTACACATTAGTCATAAGTGTGTGGGGTGGGGGTATCCCCCATGCAGCCACCTGACTCCCCTGAAATTAGCGTACACACAGAATAATAACCTGACTATCGCGCGTGACGAAGCGTTTCAGTCGCTTGCAGTGTGGACATAAAAATCGCGCGCTTTGAACTGATACGGACGTTAGAAAACGGCCGTTATAATCGCTCGCTCGCGCCCGGTGTGGAACAACCTTTACCATGAACATCATTATGAAGTTTGTTGACGATCGGTGAGGGATGTGGCCTGTAGGTTGTGCTGAAGGATTTAGTCATGCAAATTGCAAAGAGTAAAATTCAAAATCGGCGGCCATGTTTTTCATTGTAAATTGTTAAAATTTGATGGCTCCCATCTAGAGGTGATCCTAAACATGTCTGTAAATTTTCAGAAACATTTCTCCAATAATTGCGGGCCACAGGGTGTGCTAATGGATACAAATTTTGAAATTAACAAGACAGTCAATGACTGTGGAGACGCTCACCTACTGTAAAGACTGAGAAGAAAGGGACTTTGAAGACTAACACAGTCAGTACTTGTCAAAATAAGTTAAGACAAGTAGTTCTAAACATGGACATATACATGTAGCTCGGGATTTGCTGATGAGCCGGACTCTTCACCTTGAAATTTCAAAGTGCACACTACTGTCAAATCTCCAACCCCCTTTTAAACAAGATAATCTTAACCATTCCATAGTCCTAAGTTCACAAAATTAATTTTGCACACCCCTCTTATGTTGAAATTTTATAACTGGAATGGGTGCTTCAAGCTCTCAAACTTTTGGGAATTTCCAGCCTGACATCTCCCATAAAGTCAAAATTTGTGCCCCATTACAACAGATTAACATGAAGTCGGCAAATATGGACTGTTGGTTTAAAAACATACTAGTTGGAAATTAAAATCAAATTATGAGAACTATTCATATAGTGAGTCTAAGTGTGGTTTAAGGATGTCTTATTTTTGGTGTGAAAATCTAATCTACAACTAATGTTGTATCAGAAATGAAATTTTCAAGAGGAATCTATATATTATTATAACAGTAGCATACAACATAGATACAGGTAGTGTGGGTGGGGGAGCTATAACTTTTACCTCTGCCCCTAGTTGAACAAACATCAATCCCCATGTATGAGATCTATTCATCTAGTAATTTTAAACAGTGGCTTTTAAGAGTTGAAGTTAATTGATTTTCCAAAAAATGACCCCATTTGAACAGATCTGAACATGCCGCCCAAGGACCCTGCATACCAAATATAAGCTAAATAGACTTGAAGGTTCTTGAGAAGTAATAGTTGTTAGAATTACTATGGAGGGAGAAAGTTACGGCCCTGGCATCCCTCCCATTTGAACGTGAGTCGCCTACAGGTAAGGATTTCATATGGATTGTTGACGGATTGGATGGACAGACCAATGGATGGAAGGACTCTCTGACAGACCGACAGTTTAAATCCAACAACAGCAATATACATGTACCTCGATTGTTTGTTCATAATTAGGTATAATGAGTTCACATAGATAAGTGGTTGTTAAGAAAATATTGGAACAGCCAAGCCTGAATTCAGTGTGTCTGAAGTCCCCAAAGAGTGAAACTAGTGATGCTATTCTGATAGGTGGGATAGCATCACCAAATTCACAATCTGGGAACCTAATTTTACTTAATCCCCAACTGCTATGGGAGACCTAGGGACAGATAGAAATTCTCCAGCTGAAGTTGGCGATGTATGCACACCCATTGGGCACCTCAATTATGCATTTTATCTTCTGCAAATTAGGGGATATAGAATCTGAACAGAAGGAAAAAAAGCAGCTAAAAATGTTAATTTGAGACTCTAGATACTTCCCAGAAGATGAGGTCCTCAGATGGTGTATTTGGTGATGCTAGCCTGCTGTGTGGAGCAACATAATTAAATTAACCCTCTGGGAACCTCATTCTACAAATGCCAGACACTCTTAATTCAAGCTTGGAGAAAATGAAATTAATCTGATTTTAATGACCACTGAGTGATAATGTAAACAACAAGGGTGCTTCATTGATAACACCATTAATCTCATTTAAATTATGAATGACATGAATTACACTCTCTGGGGATAGAGAGCATTATGGCATAGCAGTTGTTATCTTGTTTTATAAACATGTGTCCATCAGAGCACATGGGTGGCTTGCTGTAGTGAGAATACAAGGATATTAAAATAATTTACTGAACATTTCTGTACATCTGTCTGTTCCTGCTTTCTCCCAAACCCCTGATTTCAACCAAATATAGTGGAGTGACTAGAGGTACCTCCCCTTCCCTCCCAAAGATGTAATGTCATAGGTTCTTCAAAATTTTAATGAGTTTTTTTTAATTTAATTTAAAATAAAATATTTTATCTAATAAAAAATAAAAAATTATTAAAAATTAAATATATATATATATAATTTTTTTGGGTTAAATTGAGCAATAAGTTAAATCGAAAAAAGAAAAAAAATTCAGATTTATGTCCATAGCCCCACCCACATTTGACCCAGTGACCTCATTTGAACAAATCTGAACCACAGTCACCCAAGGTACCCTCATACCAAATATGAACCCAATCGGCCCGACAACTTCAGAAAAGAAGTCGTTTTAAGAATTACTATGTGGAAAAATAGTTATGGTCCTGACATCAAAACTATTTGACTCGGTGACCTCATTTGAACAAATCTGAATGAGAGTCACCTAGGGAATATCCACACCAAATATGAACCAATTTGGTATGATGGTTTCAGAGGAGAAGATGTTTTTAAAAAAAGTTGACGGACGGACAGACAGACGGACGGACGGACGACGGACGAGGAGTGATGACTATAGCTCCACCGGAGACTTCGTCTCAGGTGAGCTAAAAAGTGCTGCTGGCACCAATTTCTTAAAATGATTTTCGGATGGTTACCCCAAAATACCATATAAAGTTTGGTGATGATCAGATAAAGGATGTGGCCTGTAGGGTGAGCCAAAAGAAACTGTTGACAGATGCACAGGACTGATGGATGGATGCATGCACAGATGACGGACACCAACCCACGGCAATAGCTCAACTTTACAACATAAAGTTGAGCTAACAATACGAGGTGAAAACACAAGTGTATTATGTTTATTGTCAATTATTGATCACAAAAATAAATTTTTAACATTACAATGAAGCCCTATACAGTCAAACTTTGTTTAGTTGGTTGGTATTGATCGGAGGGACTAAGACTTAATTGAACGATGTTCGACTGAAGGGCATTTGACTGTACAAGGCACATGTTTAGTGAGCAATTATAATTGAAAATGGATTAGGCCAAATTACTGTTTCGATTAATAGTGTCTTCTTTTTCTATATTTACTATAAATAAATTATGCTCTCCTTGTTTCTTCCTTTCGGAAAAATAGTCAAAACTAACTCTTGTGCATTCTCATCTGGTCACGACAACTAACTTGTGACATTCTTTCTGAGGTTTTATATTACATATTTATAGCAGAGGAGGGATACACATAGACACTGATTGTCATATAAGGTAATGTCAATGTCGGTCAAAATGGCGTACAGTGAGTAAACACACCGAACACGTTCAACGGTCAGCGTGTACAGTGTCGATGTTTTCTTACATATTTCAGCTGTAAATTGATGCAGATAAACCAAATAATAGATTGCAGATGGAGAGGGGTTTAAGTGTATGGTGTGACGATGGTGTGTGCTCAAGATGCTGCTAGAAAAATGGTCAATTATTAGTCATTCTCTTCCAAAATATGTTTTATATAGTTTCCGGGGTATAAGAAAATAATAAATATATGTTGTATGAAGTTTGGTGATGATCAGATGAAATATGTGGTCTGTAAGTGTGCGAAAAGATTTAGCCATGCAGAGAGAAAATCCAAAATGGCTGCCAGTGCCCATGGTTCAGAAAAAAAAGATTCAGAAAAATTAAATTACTTCCATCTTGTGGTCATCCCAAAGATCCATGTGAAGTTTAGTGATGATCGGACAAGGGATGTCATCTGTAGGGGATACAAAAGGATTTTAATAGTCATACAAAGAGTAAATCCAAGATGGCCGCTTGAGGCCATGTTTTCCCCAACGATATTTGCAAAAACAATTATGGCTCCCTGAACTATTTGGATTATTATCTTGTGTTATCAGGAGGGTTGAAAATTTATTGTCCGTTTATTGCCTACTCCGGTCAATCAGCGCTCGGTTTAGCCATGCATGAATGCATCCCGTGTAACTCCCGCGTTCTAACAATTCATCTAGCCAGTTTATTTCCGACTTAATCATAAGATTTGCAAGGAAAATTAATTATAATTTAAAAAATTATATTTTTCCGCCAAGGAAAGCCCTTCAACTGAACTATTTGGATTAGAATGCAAGCCCAGGAGGAGGCAACGAGCAATAAATCTAATATCCCAATTTGACGGGAATGTACTCTTCCAAAACAGATTTCATGTAAATGTGATTTAGTCATGAAACAGCCTTGATATGTTATGTGAAAGAGCTCATAAATTCAGATTCCAGCATTACTCAAGCTTGTACCTCCCCCCTTGTTTTTTGGAAAAAACATCCCAGGCAGTGCCATAGAGACTTCTTCTTCTGCTGCTTTCGTCTCTTCATCTTCTTCTCGTTTCATGTGAAGAGATTGATGTCTGTATATATATCTTCCCAAATATAAAGCACTATTGACGGTACGTGACCGCGAGTCTTCCCCACACAGAAGAGCCACCAAAGGCTCGGGTGCTGTTGTCCTTGAGGATTGGTTGCCCGAATCTCAGAGAACGGCACCCTGCCTGCCACGGTCTGATGATGCAGGACCAGGGGGCCCGAACTGGTACAGCCCGAGGTAAAGACTGGTACGGTTGTGCAAATGTTTTGTAATTCATTGTAACAAGATTTGACACATATCCTGTGATGAAGATTTTATAAGAGATCAACCTGTGTCGTTTCCATACGCAAAGCGAGTTCCCTAGGAACGACATAATCCTTGACCAACAGTGGGAACCACCGTCAGCCCGAGATTCTTGCTCATCGTCGTCAAAGGCATGAGATGCCATGAGAACCATAGAAAGCATGTCAGGATCAACGCCAGCAACAGAACAGCCTGCATCAGGTTGAGATAAGGTACTGGGAATGGCTCGAACGAGGAACAAATGCTCTCGCAGTTGGATTTAAGGTGTTATTTCCCACCCCAAGGCCAGAAGGGCGGAAAAAGTTAAAATTGGAAGGATCCATTTGACCAGAGAAAGCCACCCCCCCCCCACCGAATGTAGGTGGTCCTGTGGCATAAACGTCGATGACATACCACTAGGATCCCATGACGGCAGAGGAGCAGGCCTGGACGTATCACTTGGGATGACGTTTCCAGGGGGACAAGACCGACCCTCGTAATGGAGTGGGCAACGGCGCCGTGCGGAAGCGTCAGAAGGCCAGTTGGCTGGTGCGCTTTGTGCGGCACGGGACAACGAGGCTTCCCCACCCAGAACAGTCGCCAAAGGAGCAGGTGCTTGTGTCCTGGAGGATTGGTTGCCCGAATCTCCGGTGGACAGCACCCTGCCTCCCACGGTCTGCTGAAGCATGACTAGGGGGGACCGAATGGTTCCTGCCCGAGGTAAGACTGGTACGTTTGCTCAAATTGTTTAACCATGGACCAACGGGCCCTCACCCAGCTATGACAATACAGCCTATTGCCGCGTTTATTTCTTGAGCAACCCGCACAGTGTGTGGCCATCAAAGTCGAATCTTGTTCGACTATAAGCAAGACAAGACAGTCTGTTAGTTATTAGCAAGCGTAATATACAAAACATTTTGTTAGTTATTGCAAAACAAGGTTAATAAGGCAAATTCCGTTATTTACTTGGCCACGTGATCTAACCTGCTAGACATTGAACAACAGGTAAGATACTGTCTTTTCTCGGCGAAGAGGACGATGAGATAGCGGTGTCCTTGTTTATTGTGAGGAGAATGTTTTATACACTTACGGAAAGTCCGCCGATGGTGGAGCAGGCCTGGACATATCCCCGAGGGAGAATGATTCCAGGGGAACAAGACCCACTCTCGTAAGAGTCAGAAGTCTCAGTCCTTCCCAGGAGACAGGAGCAATTGTTCTCACAGCCGTATGCACTTGTAATTTTCTAATTCACGAGCATTAAACTTTGCACTCTTCCCTCTTGACAAAATGTGCATGGTCACAGTAATCGTTGATTCAATATTAACTATTGGAAGGTATATTTAAAACAGTTCCCATCGCAGTTAAATTATGGGAATGTGAAAGTGCAATGGAACATGCATGTATCGAGGTCTATCCCACAATGACATTTAATTTGAGAAAAACACAACTAACCATTATATTACGGGTGCAATTACATCCGTCTTCTGAATTGCGAGAGCAAATGATAGCTCGAGCTGCGTTTTCATCTGGGAAGAACTGAAGTCTGGTTGGCTGGTGCGATGTTAGCGGCACATGACGAGTCTTCCCCATCCTAAGGCTCAGGTGCTGTGGCATTCGCCCTTGAAGATTGTTTCCCTGACAGTCACTGGTACTGGGCAGTGGTCATGCACAATATAAAGGCTTCTTGCGGAACGGCGCTTTATATGTGTGATGATACAAAAGCTGTCATTTGTGTTAGTCATTTAGGAATTCTATTCACCAGATAATCATATGGATATGTAGTAATAGAAGGAGAAGAGCTATGTTTTGGACTCTTTTGTAATTGGCACTGGCAGGCCTGCGGAATGTAAAAATATGCATAAGCCGTAACGTACTAGTATTTGTCGGTTGTCTGGTTGTGCTTAGGTACCCATAGGTTACACAAACTGTTATAATCAGTATCGCGAGAGCCACATACAACTTTGGCGCGACCTAGATTTCGCAACCTCCAGGTGAACCGAACCGTCGTTCGCCTCCAATATGCAGGCCTGCAGTGGTCGTGCGCAATGTAAATATAAATGCTGTTCATGTAACTGCACTTAATATGTGTGACAATACAAATGCTGTCCTTTCTGGTATTTGCCCGATAATCAATTGGATATGAGGCAATAGAAGGAAAAGAGCCATGTGTTGGTCTCTGTTGGAAATTATAGTGGCAGCGGCCCTGTGCAATATAAATGCATTTCATGTAACTCTGCTTTATACGTGAGTGAAGGCTATTTGATCTTCTCGATATGTGGAAATAGAAGGTAGAGAGCCAAGTGATGGACTCTGTTGGAAAGGCTATTGGCAGTGCATCTGGAGCATGTGACAATATATATGCATAGTATATTACTATTCACGGATTGAAAGCGCAGAAGTATGTCGGTATCAGTGAAAATTGTCGCCATATTGATATAGTCAGTTCTTATGTCATTGAGCCTTTGAGGCACTGATGCCATTGGTATGGAACTATTACAGCTGGCCATACATGTTTCATGCTCACCATTTTGTATCATATTACATTTGTACGGTATTGTGGCGATGAGGCACTGATACCATAATATGTCCTTATTAATGGATGTATCAATAAACACTAATGTCTGAGGATAACAGTTCAGATGTTGTCTATTAGGGTACAGTGAACACATGGAAATGAGAAAACATCTACCCTATCAAAAGAGGTATAAATATTTATTGAGACACTGGCTAGCCAATGAATCGTTACAACACTGCGACCATACAAGGTCACATCCGATACTAGTATGGTGACTTGCCACAAGTAGGCCAGTAGGCTCGCATCAAAGCTGTCATCCAAAAAGTCCAAAGAGTTCTGACCACAGACGGAATTATCATTGTATAGTTAAGCAAACTATAGCTGAAGGTTCAGGCTACTGCGCTTGCATATCTGTGCAGTCTTGGAACAGGGAAGCCCATTCAGCAAAATACATTGAGTGATTGCAAAGAAACAGACACAATTGCCGCCAAGATAATGACAGATTATGATTTGATGGAGATCGCCATTCGATAATGGGAACTGGAAATGAAAATCCTTGTTGCCAAATCTTGTGTCAGATAATCCTATTCCCCAATCAAACTAGTTGCACGAGTCGTAGCAACCGGACACTGTCAGTCATACTATACATACACGTATTATAGCGACACAGCATTATTTGAACACAGGTCATATAATACGTTATAACGAACATATGTTATATGTTATAACGAACATAATCTCCTTGTTTCGAACTATTGTTCCGATGATACAATGATGTAAAGGAAATGGAATTGCAAGAACAGAAGAGTCAGGATTTTCAAATAAATATCTTGAAGTCGCTGTAACGTTCGCAACAACATTCCAAGTATCCAGATACAAGCCCTCATGTTAATACATTCGGGCTAGCTAAGATTTGCAAAAATTAATCGGTTAAGCTAGGGTCCTGCGAATATTCGATATTCGATTCGAGATTCGATTTGAAAGTCAAATTCAATTCGAATTCGATTCGCAATTTCCAACTCGAAATTTTGAATATACACTGACAACAAAGTAGGCTGTTTACGGACAAGTACACACGTCGATCTTAGCTGTTTCTGTGCCATATTATTCCCGAAAATTATGACTATATGTAGCTTATAATTCTTATTGTACATCGCGTTCGCATGATATTAAATATAAGTATAGCAAGTAAGTAGCCACTATAGGACGACTGAAAACATCTGAATTCTAGCATTGAACATGGTAGCCACAAGCTCGGAGATCGCCGGTAGAACGACGACGCGTGTAAATTATAATAGCGATGAGACTGAGCAACCGGTAGCCTTATCCGCGACAAAACTTCTCAGATTCCGCGTTATGTAATATCGCTGAGAATGTAAACATCACGTGTTCCCGGCGTCGAAAAGAGCATGTGGGCGGTGTTTTCTTTTGAAGTTGACTTTCAGAGAGTTCCTTGAAACTTGACAATTTGTCATCCGGTATTCATGTTTATTTTAAACATGATAAAAGCTGCATGCAGTGCTGAACTTAAACGTGTGATAAATGCAACATGGTATATAAATCGCAAGCGTCTGGGACAATGACCCATCTAAGCATCCAGCACTACATAGACAGGCTACCCTGCGACTGTTGTTGCATCTTCAAGTTTATAACAATGAATGTTTCCCCAGTGCTGATTTGCAATTGTGCATGTACATGCAAATTCTAAAAATTGAGCGTGATTTTAATTCCGATAATCCGTTTAGTGGTTATATATTTAATCGTCGAGACAACCGCATGGACGTTTTAATGTTTTGTTATTTTCTCTCGACAATTCTTAATTGAAGTTAATAGTATCAGGAACGACGGTTGATCGCCACATCAAGTTATGATGGAACATCATGGAAGTTCATAGAACGTTTCACAAATCGTCTAATCATTGACATTAAACGTCTAATTGTTTTTTTTTTAAGAACATTTTTATTGACCCAAGATATGTATCGAATTGGTAGTTTTACAAAATAATAAATGCTACATAATTATAAATTGAGTCAGCTAACAAAATAAAAGAGTAGGTAGAAGAAAGATTAGATTACTGTGAGTAGTTAAGATGGAGTATAGAGTGTGATAGTGGAATACATATTTATACTGTATGAAAAAGATATACTTTTTAAAATTCTATTATTCATTCATGTTAATTACTTAAAAATTCTTTGTTGTCTTTTGATGTCTTTTGGTGGACTGTTGGTTTGCGCGAATAACTTAAATTTTTTTTTTTTAGGCCAAAGGAGGACGAATTTCTCTCAGTATCCTTATTTAATTTTACTTTTTTATTCTTTTGAATATTACACATATATTTTCTCGCGATTCGGCCATGCTTGGTGTTCCAGATAAAATTATGCAGATCCTTTGTAATCTCATCTATTAGACTCATAGGAGGATCTGGTATATTTAATAAATAGAATTTAAGTTTTGACATAATCAGCGATTTCACTAATGTAATTCGACCTAGAACAGTTAGATTTCTTTTTTTCCACAAATTCATAGTACTGTTCATTTCTCTTTGCACTTTCAAATAGTTATCTAAAAATATGTTATCAGCTGCTAAATCAAATTCAACTCTGAGCAATTTGAATTTTGAGACTGAATGTCTTATTTTCCATTTATCACATATCGACTCTGTACAGTCGTGTTTCCTGTTTGCAGGACCTACCCATACCGCATAAGTCTTATCATAATTAATTTTCAGTCCAGAAATGAGAAAAAAATTCTCCAGCAGGCCTAAAGAACTGTCAACAGACTGAGGGGAACCATCGAGCAAGAGTGTTGTATCATCTGCATATTGTGATATTTTAAAATTTGTATTAAAAATATTTATTCCTTTAATATTCATAAGACAGAACCAAAGTTAAAGAATTTCAATGTTGCTTCCATAAAGGACCAAGATAGAGAATCAAAATATTTTTCAAAGTCTAACATCAGAAGAAGTCCCGATACTTTTGCTTCATTGCAGGCCAGCATTAGATCTGATATCAGTCAAATGTTCTCTCCAATAAATCTACATGACATAAAGCCTTTTTGATCCTCATTTATAAGATTTGGTAACAATACTTTAATCCTTTCAGCTAGGATACCTGACAAAATTTTATATGGAATATTCAAAAGGGAGATTGGCCTCCAATTTTTTATCAGATATCTAACTTTATTTTCTTTCGGTATTAGCGTGACAACCCCATGTTTCTGAGTAGGTGATAGTTCCCCCCCTTTTTAAGGCCATAATTCAGGGCATTTATTAATATGTTTCCTAGTCGGTTCCAGAAAAATTAAAAAAATTTGACTATGAAAAAATCTGACCCAGGGCTTTTATTGTTTTTCATTTTTTTCAGATAGATTAAGGTTTCAGTTACACTTATTTCCTTTTCCAATTCACCCTGCTGGCCATTAGTTATCTTCCTGAAATTTACATCTTCTTCTATTCCATTTTTCATAATGAAGTTTTTTAAATCTGCTTCAGAAACATTATTTGTTTTTACACTGTATAAGTTTTCAGAAAATTTTGCAACTTCACTCATTATTTCATTCCATTTTCTAATTCTAGTTTCGATATTGCTTTATTTGTATAATTTTTTTTCTTCAAGATTCAGAAATTATTTACTATGTTTTTCCCCTTCTGACATCCATTTTGCCCTTGATCTCACTATCATACCTTTAATTTTATCTGACCTAATAGATTCTAGTTTCTGCTTCAAGATATCTATTTCAGCCTGGGATTCAGTAATATGTTCTTCACTTTCTAACTTCTCTATCTTGCGCATTACTTCCAGTTCTTGAATTCGTATATTTTTTTTTTTTTTGACGTTTCTTGGAATAGATTATCGTACTTGCTCTTATTTCCATCAGAATCATTTCCAAGAAGAGTTGGTAATCTATTGTTAAATTTGTCACTATATTATCTATTCTTGGTTGCGTTTTGTATTGTTCATAAACTTTATCTATTGTATCATTTACTAAGTTTACATAATCCTTATCCTTCAACAGTGAATTATTGAATTTCCAGTATCCATTGCCATGTTTAGTTCCCCTGAATTTAAGATTTAAAGTTGTGATTGAATGATCAGTTTTATATCCTGGTATGATATTCGCATCTTCTAAGTAAGTAAGAGTGTGCTCTGATGTAAGAAAAAATCTAGACGTGCTTGTTTTATTGGGGATTTTCTTCTCCAAGTGTATCTTCTCTTTTCCGGATTTAATAAGCGCCATATATCCTTTAAATGCAATTCTTCTATTATTCCGATTATTATAGACCTTGCATTTGGGTTATTAGTATGTAAGTAATTATTTGTATCTATCTCTGGGTTCAGTACCAGGTTAAAATCTCCACAAATGATTGAATGGTAATTGTCATTTTCATCTAGATATTCACCAAGTGATTCATAGAAAGTTGGCTGGTCAGTATTGGGCCCATATATGTTAACCAAGTTGAGAAGCTGTCCGCCAATATCCATCTTTATTGATAGAAAATTTCCCATGTCATCTCGCTTTATTTTTTCAATTTTCCATTGATATGTGTCCCTGAACAGGATGGCCACTCCCCTTGATGATGTTGTATATGAACTAAATTAGGCCTTGCTCCCCCATTCTATTTCTATCTGGGTCTCTTGCTCTTTTGAGAAATGAACATCTTGTAGACAATAAATGTCAAATTTTTTCTTTCTAATAAAATCAAATACATCCTTGCGTTTACGATAGTTCCCTAAGCCTCGACAATTCATTGACATAATACTAACTGCCATATTTTTTCCCGACAACACAACAGTCCACATAATTATTAATTTTATATATTTCAACAATCATATCTACAAGAGAAGAGAAAAGATAAAGAAAAAGAAAATAGAGATAAAAAAAACACATATAATACTCCCTCATATTGTATCGCTTTGCTCATTGAGCATTTTGAGTCAAGCATTGTAGATTTCTGTTAAGATCAGGGAAAGACTTAAAAATTTGAAGTGATTTATTGTGCATATAAATGGATTTACCACTAATCGCAAGTTTATATCAAAATTTTTGCAGGTTTGTATGCCACATACATATAAGACTTATATGTATGTGGCGTACAAACCAGCAAAATTTATATTATAAGTCCTTATGACGAAGAAAGCAAAATCTGTTAGTACTTTTGATTGTGATAATGTTCAATTCAGCATTCAGTACATAACTTTCAAAACTATTTATATATATGGCTATGCGCCAAAACAAGACTCATAGTTATAGCCAGGATCTGCCATATCTGATACATGCATAGCTGATTCTCAAATTTCAATACTATTACTTTATACAAACATATAGAAGCCGTGTTTTGTGGTACTTCCTGTACCTGCATGTACATTTACTCAATTCAAAATCAATGTTGTAAGTAGCTCCATTTTGTGGAGAAAAACATGAGTGTCAAATAAACAATACTAGTATTGAAATATTGATAAGAGTCCTTATTATATAACAATCAACCATATATATTTTCTTCTGGAAACTGTTCAAACACTTTGGCCCTCTAACTGTGCTGTACATTTATGTTCTGGTTCATTTCGCAAGTACCTTGTCAATGTCATCATATATGTCGAATTTCACTCTTCTTTTTTGGTTGTTCAGTTTTCCCCATATATAACCATTTAGGTAACGCCTAATTGAGAATGCAACGCACAGGTATGATTGATTCGATATTTGATTCGTTATTCGATTCGATTTAGTCGACTCGATTCGATCAAAATCTCCAATTCGCAGGACCCTAGGTTAAGCACAATTAATGATAACGACATGTTGTATATGTACAATGATGTTCTTTGATAGTCATTTCCCATATGTCGGTGAAGTTCCAGTCGCTCAACTTCAACTTACAATTAGTTGAGGCAAAAGAAATCAATGGTGAATTTTCCAACTTGATTTAGTCGATTCCAATCAAGGAATTCGGGACGAAATGTGTCGATAAAAAACTAGGAAATTTTTATAAAAATGCGTTGCGCATACTATGAAACGAAGAGTTTCTGTACGTACGTAAAAATATTAAACGACCGGGTAAGCAACGGATAAATTGCAAGTTGTTATCAATAATAAATATTGGGTTGATAAACTCGCAATTCAGAATAATACTTCCTTTAGTTAACCATGCGTCCGATAGCTCCGAGGAGGAAAATAAACTGGCTAGATGAATTGTTAGAACGCGGGAGTTACACGGGACGCATTCATGCGTGGCTAATCCGAGCGCTGATTGACCGGAGTAGGCAATAAACGGACAATAAATTTTTAACCCTCCTGATAACACAAGGCCGGAGATAATAATCCAAATAGTTCAGTTGAAGGGCTTTCCTTGGCGGAAAAATAACTCTTGTTTCGATTATATTTATGAGTTACATGTACATGTATAACCAAAAAATTTGAAGAAATTTTCTATATATAACACGCTATGTAGGTTTTAGAATTTGTCTTCACACTTAGTGGTTATAATTGCATAAATTTAATAGTAAAAAGATTTATTTCTAAAATAACCTCAAATTGGCACAAAATGAAGAAAATTACAAGAAAAATTGAATTTTCTAAGTCGAAAAGCCCATAACTCTGAGCAAAATCATCGGTTCAAACTCAAATTCGTCGAACTTGATCTGTCTTTTGTGCTAGTAAACCTACATACACCAAATTTAATTTCATTCAGTACACATTTACTAAAGTTTTCATCCGGAAACCTCAAATTAGCAAAAATTCTAAGTCAAAAAGGGACATAACTCTGGTGAAAATTGGCGGGCGGAACCCGAATTCGAACTTGACCTGTGTTTTGCTGGGAGAAAGAGACATATCATATTTGATTTAAATCTGATTAACTCTACAAAATTCGAACTTGAGCTGTATTTTGATATAAGTAATCCACAAAAAAACGGGGTTTTGCATATAAACAATCCAAAATCAAGTTTTCATCCGGAAACCAAAAAAAAGAAGCAAAATTGAATTTTCTATGTCGAAAAAGGGGCATAACTCTGCCAAAAATGGTCGGGCAGAACCCAAGTTCGAACTTGACCTGTGTTTTGCTGGGAGAAAGTAATATACCAAATTTGGTTTGAATCCGATTAACTCTACTAACGTTATCATCCGGAAACCAACTTTCAGGGGTTTTCCAAGTCAAAAAAGGGCCATAACTCTCGCAAAAATGGGCGGAGCAAACCCATATTCGAACTTGACCTTTATTTTGGTCTGATAAACTCACCTATGAAATTTGCTTTTGATCTAATAACCGAAACTAAAGTTATCATCCGGAAACCATTTCCGGACGCACGGACGGACGGCTAGACGGACGGACGAACAAATGGGTAGATATGTGGCTCCGACCTATGTGGCCAGAAAAGGTAATGTGGCTCTAGTTTTTATGTGGCTTCTCAAGTAGCCATAAAATTTTATTTGGCTATCAAGTAGTAGATAGTGATAAAACTCCAGATTATGGATTCATAACATGTTGGAATTATAGCAGAAGAAGCTGATTAAAACTCAAAAACAGTGGAATAGGAGAAACTGATAGGTCCGTGATTGGGTGACTAGCCACATAAATGTCCGTCAGTGTCCGACATCTCCTATTGACAGGTCATGGATGTCTAAATCTATGGACTTTTTGTTTCCAAATTTTGAGTGACTACAAAATTAAATAAGCTGATTAGGCCAAATAGATCATTTTTGAACGTCCATCTGAAAGCTGTTACGTGACTAGCCACGCAACAGAAGTTATGCACATAAATATCCATTTTACACAATCTTAGCCACATAAGTAGTCATTAGTAAACACGGACGGACGGACGGACGGACACAGGCTATTTTAATAGTCCCCCGAATTTATTTTTTTCGGGGGACAATAATCATGACAGCTATAGACATAAATAAGTTTAACAAACCTCATCATCAGTATTTAGGAAAGAAAGGTAAGGCAGGATCTGGCATGGAGTTACTCGTTTACAAAAATCCTCTTTGATGACACTAATCAGCGTTTCGTTCAACTTCTGGCAATCAGCCATATTGTCATGTGTGGTTTTTTTTTTTTTACTCTGCAAATATAACAGAATATGCTATTTACTGTAAATTGTCAAACTAGAACAATATTGTCAACAGGCAGTCCTCGAAATTAGCCACAGCAATGCTGTGGGGAAATATCATACGAACGTGTGGAATCTAGCATGCTACATGTACAGCATTAAATTTGTCATGTCAGCCCATGTGACATTTCAAACAAAAGAGTGTTGTTCTTTTATCCACCAACAGAATGCCTCCAAGTTGTAAAATACGGCATATTTCCAATATATACTAAAACCATCCACGATAGTCACAAATATTGCATCATTTTTCTCCCCTGATGTATGGTTGTTAACCTACTCAGATGTGTCAATGATTGGCGTAAAATCAAAATGAGGTTCTTGGGTTGGGAAAAGTGTTCCATCATGACATGGGATGTGGGCATGAAAAACTCTCACCCTCAGGGCCAGATATTTGTTCCGGACACTCGGCAAGCCTCATGTCTGGCCCAAATATATGGACCCTTGGGTGGGATTTTACCATTCCACATCCCAGGTCATATGGATAATATTAATCTACATGTATATCTATATTCGCAAATGTCTGTCTGTGTTCTATAGAAATTAACAGGGGACCATCTAGATGGATTCCAAGGGGTCTAACAGTGGCAACTTTTTACGAGGGAGATAATGGTGCATGTTAAAATTTACTGAAGTGAAGCTGTTGGTGTCAGGGATAGAAAAGCAATAAAATTAATGAAAGGGTAGGTCAGTTGTTGGCCGAATAATGAAACATTCGGTTGGGGGAGAATATTGAGATTTAGTTAGACACCTAAAATGAGCCATCTATGCGCTATATTCTTTGAGATATCTGCCGTCCCACACAATTACAAATTCTGTCCTGCATTCTGTCATTTTGTCCCACATTTTGTCATGTCCCCACTTTGTTCCATACAGGGTTCACGCTGCTGCTTGCCAAATTTATGGGATGTGAACTATCTAGTCATAAAACATCATCGTACATGGGTTATTGGTTACTTGTGCTGAATTACAGACAATACAATGGGAAACCAAAACAAGAAAGCGATCAATTTACAGCTATGCTCTCATTAAGCGACCTGTTTAACGAGGTTATGGGCTGGTACTTACCGCGGTGATACCACCAAAATATCGTGGCTATCAGTTTATCCTGCGGCGGAGAGCGGTTGACCCGCGGCACTGGGGCGGTATTTTTACCATTGGTTACCGCATGTCACCGCGTTATTAGTGTTCGTTACCGCCGTACACCGCGTTATTGTTTTCGTGACCGCGTTCAATTTACCGCTAACGGCCCTTCACCGCGGAGAGAGAAAACGTCAGAAACAAGGCCTCACATGGTGGGTAAATGATTATGAATAACTTTTGTATTGAATGAATACCTGTCACCTGCACATAATTATGTATACGTAATGAATATAAATGAATAATAATGCAATCGGAGTACATATGGGCAAAGTACATGAACATGTCGGGTTTACATGTAACATATTACAAATTTACACATACATCACGTTTAATCTCATGTCATGTATATATATGAAATATTTTTACCAGAAAATCAGATTATTATAATATTTTTAATCACTTGGTGGTTTTTGAACTCAGTTATAGTTGCTTACAGCGATTACGCAAAGCATCGTGGATTAATAGTTTTGTTGTTAGCATCTATCTTACATATCGTCAAATGATTTACGCACCCGATTCCTATATCGGTTTCCACTCATGTGGATTTTTTTGTTTTGTTTATGTTTCCGAAATATAAATTTCTTATATAATGGGAGAAGTAAATCCGCCATTTATCTGAATTTGGTTGAAACTAGCGGGGACGGTGCATTAGTAATAGTCTGATTTTAGTCTTAGAGGCCAGGGCAGCGTTCATTGCAGAAATATTCGTATTCGTTCAAATCGCCATCAACGGAAGGAATATTTAAAAATCTATAGTTTTGTTCATATGCCAAACATAATCGGCGCGTAGATAGTATATTGTCGTCAAGACGTACGATTGTACGCATGCGTGAAGTAGTAAAGCAATTTACAAACATTTGCGCCTCAAGATTTCTTGTCGGTGGGAATAAAATGTATAACTAAGAAAGCGTGGCAATGTCATGCAGCAAAGTTGTTATCGTCGCCAATGTGCGCGACAAAAGACACACGCAAAACACCAAACATTGAAAGACACAACGTTGTCAAATCAGTCTTTGATATTGTTACGTGAACATTCATTGAGCTTGTGTGTGTCGGGCGGCATTGTTTGATGTGAAATTACAACCTTTAGCGATGGCGTGCACTTGTGGTTCTCGGTGGGTCGCAGTATAAATTATATTCACATATTCCTATCTAATCGCGATTCGGAAGAAAAACATGCATGGTGTTGGAAAGTTGACCTCTGAATATGTTTGTTTGGTTATATACAGAGGTTAACATTGTAACATAATTATTTTAATCACTTAAAATTCGGTGTGTTTTAGTCCTTGTTAGTTTATTCCCGATATGGTAGCAATAAAGAGCGGTTGTCTCACTTTTGTGCGACAAATATTTATAAATAGCTATTACGTGCGCAACATTTTAAAGATCGAATGAGCCTTGTCTGTTTAAAGCCACATGGCGGTTTGCTCTCCAAAATACACATAATATTATTCGCAATACCAAAATAGATCGATAAATATCTGAACTACCTTCTACGAGCATTATGTAAGCTAAACGGATGCATTGATGTAATGAAAATACAAGTGTTCAAAACATAAAACAGCCATTTGCGCGTCACGTGTGTAGTTTTACTGATAGCACCATCAACCAAAACACAAATATTTATATCACCCATTGAGGCCAGTTATAAAAAGACATGACGACATCTTAAGTGTCCCGTGTCCTATATTAACAAAGTCTACCAGCTGGAGTATGATGTAATCAGTGACACGTGCTTTTGCACAGAATGTATTTGTTTTCCCTGGATATACAGCAGTTCCACTTTGTGTCTTTTATTGCTAAGACAATAATTCCCTTTATATGAACAACTGGTGTTTGTGATTTGAAGATAATGAATGTCAATAAAGTTAACAATGATATTTATTCTGGGAACTATTTAAATATTATCGTTATCATTCAATTTGGTGATGACGTACATCTGAACATTGATATAAACTATAGACTATAGATACGGGATTTACTGAGCTGTCTAAAATGGCCGAAATCATTTGTTCCCTTCCCGATAACACACACTGCTTACAAATAGTGTCATTTATGGGAATTTTGGGCAATAAAACGAGACTAGAAGTGTTATAATATTTTAATATTCACATTTAATTGAAAAATTACTTTCTCAAAGTAACTTATACTTACCTTTTCTTAATCTGGAAGCCCGGTATATTTCCCGATACTCGACTTTCATCTATTTCAATAATTTAATAATACACTTCACCTTTCACAATCATGGACGGAGATCGTGAGAACGGCCGTCCTATTTTGAAAGATTGACGGTCAGACATCGAATCCCGTCATTAACCTCGTTACAAAAACGCTACCGCGTAGCGGTAATGTCACCGCGTTTGTGCGGTGGCACCGCGGTACCAACACCCGTTACCGCATGGTAGTGCAACCGCAAATCGGCAGTATGTCGCAGTATTGCACCTCGGTATTAATGCATGTACACCTCGTTAAAACAGGTCGCTTACTTTGAGCAGTGCTGTACATGTAGCGCAGTCAATAGTATTATGTCGACAGTTATATGTAATCTTCTTTAGTTTTCACTACATGGTAACTCCATCTTTCTGTTTTAATCAAACTTTCATCAAACTGCTAATCGACCGTTGTTAAAATGTGAGTCGGAAAAAAATGATGTTCTGGAAATTTTTCATTGAGGCTGTTGTAAGTACTTTGTAACATTATCTCAATGTAGATACCGCGAAAGGTAATTATAAATTTGTTTTGACAGTTAATCCTCCCTTTGTCCGTTTGGATTATGGACGCATGTAGTCATTGTAACACTGCATATTAATGGCGACATTATATAGCACATAGTTATGATGTCAGCGTTAAGTTACCAGAGAGTATAAGACAAAGGTCAATCTGCTGATTGTGAATGACTACAGATTAATTTATGGAGCGTTGATTTCAGCAGTAATACAAGGCGAAATACTATATATGCTTGATGACTGGAGCAACATTAAACGTAGTTTCCAGTCAGGTGTCGCTTAGATATTTATTGCTACTTTGATATTTATTAATACATGTAATACGAACTTGCTTTTCTAGTAGCTCATTTTACCTGTGTCTGAGGTTAGTTTTTAACAAAGATAAAAACACGATAATTTCTGCAATTATATGCGCAATTAAATTTGGCAAATATTTTTTTAATTTGCAAAAAATAATTTCATTTGGCAAAACTTTTGGCAACAGAAAATTTTCGTCCAGCGCCAACCCTGGTTCCATATGAAAGTGTTATTGACACTGTAGCTCAACTTAGGTAGGGGAATAATTTAATGGTTGACAGTAAATGGAGGACTAATGAAAGGTGCTAATTGAAATGTCTTAGTAAGACAAGATGTAAATGTGAAGAGGGACCAAAAAATAATATCCTGCACCCCATGCTAATGGATTTTGTAGAAATATTTAGTCATACAAAGAGTAAAAACCAAACTGGCCATTGGCGGCCATAATTTTTTGCCGAATAACCCCAAAATGACTCGTTCCCATCTAGGTCACCCCGATAATCAATATGAAGTTTGGCGATGATCAGATCAGGGATATGGTCTGTAGGGTGTGTCAAAGGATTTAGTGATCCTAAGAGTAAAATGCAAGATGGCCGCTGGCGGCCATGGTTTTTTATGCCGAATGACCAGGAATGACCCTAAAATTTCTCGTTCCCATCTTCATCTCAATGTCAACATCCATGATAATTTTTATGAAGATCAGACAAACAGTACGGCCTGTAGCCCGCGTCAACAGATTCAATTTTGAAATCCAAGATGGCCACCAGCGGCCATGTTTTTTGGCTGAATGACCCAAATGACTCGTTCCCATCTACATGTCAATTTTAACATTCATGACATGATTCATAATGATCGGATCAGGGATGTGGTCTGTAGGGTGTGCCAAAGGATTTAGTGATGCAAAGAGTAAATTCTAAAATGGCCACTGGCGGCCATGTTTTTTTGCTGAATGACCCCAAAATGACTCGTTCCCATCCACATGTCAATGTCAAAATCCGTGACAAATTTCATGAAGATCAAACAAATAGATCGGTCTATAACCCATGCTATTTTGTAGAAATATTTAGTCATACAAACTGATACAAAGAGTAAAATTCAAAATGGCCATTGGTGGCCATATTTTTTTTCCAAATGACTCCAAAATGTATGGGAGGCCAAATTCACATTTAATAAATAATTGCGCTTAAGCACAATTAATTGTGCTTAAGCACAATCAATTGTGCTTAAGCGCAATCAATTGCGCTTAAGTGTAATTAATTGCGCTTAAGCGCAATTCATGGTTATATGTAACTAAACACCCCTGGTGAATAAATAGGTTTATCCATAACTTAACCGTAACTCCTATTGACATATCGCCTCTTGGTTTCATTGATTTGGATGGGTAGGGTGCTAGCCCAACTTCTTTATCAAAATGGCTGACTCGCAATAGTATCACCTTCTGTTTTAGATGGAGTGACTCATGATCGCATTATATTATCTTCGGTATATATTAGTTGGGGCTACTTGCAATAGCATTTCTTTCTGTATTAGTCGGGGCGACTTTGATTTTCTTCAATTTTCGAGTATACAGGCACACCATATGAGGGAAGCAAGCCCTCGATGACACCACATTCACACTATATGACCATGGAAATACTATAGATATGTGCAAGAGATGCTGATTTAATAAAAAAAACAAGAGCTCGAGGACTGAGACACCAAAGCTCCAGGAATGAGACACCAATTTTTTTTGGACAGGGACGCTGATAATATGAAAATAGGGTTTTTTTCCCCTGATTTAAGTCAATAAGTAAACCATATGAGGTAAGCAAGCCCTCATGCAGTGACACCACATGCATGCTATAGTATATGACCATAGTAAGGGCCCAAATCTGTGCAAAAATACATTAAAAAACATCATACAAAAAATTACTAGAGTTCCGGGAATGAGACATCAATTCTTTGGATATAGGGATGCTGATAATATGTAATTAGGGATTATCATTGTTGAACACATACTCACAGTTGACTGTTGAGTACTCAGGCTAATTAAAATAGGTTAAAATTACCCCAATGCTCCTCTTGTGTTGCTAGGTGATACACCAGGTCATGCCAATAGTTTATGGGTAGGTTAGATAGTAGTCACAATTACGCTTAAGCGCAATTGATTGCGCTTAAGCACAATTAATTGCGCTTAAGCGCAATTCATTATGCTTAAGTGTAAATACCCTATTTGTATTTGCGCTTAAGCGCAATTATTTGCGCTTAAGCACAATTCATTATTAAATGTGATTTTGGCCTCCCATAACAATGACTTGTTCCCATCAAGAAGTCACCCCGATGATCCATATGAAGTTTGGTGATGATCAGATCAGGGATGTGGTATGTAGGGTGTGTCAAAGTATTTAGTGATACAAAGAGTAAAATTCAATATGGCTGCCGGCGGCCATATTTTTTAGCCAAATGACCCCAAAATGACTCTTTTCCCATCAGGACGTCATCCCGATGATCAATATGAAGTTTGGTGATGATCGGATCAGAGATGTGGTCTGTAGGATGTGTCAAAGGATTTAGTGAAGCAAAGAGTAAAATCCAAGATGACTGACGGTGGCCATGTTTTTTGGCCAAATGACCCCAAAATGACTCGTTCCCATCTAGAGGTCAGCCCGATGATCCATATGAAGTCTGGTGATGATCGGATCAGAGATGTGGTCTGTAAGATGTGTCAAAGGATTTAGTGATGCAAAGAGTAAAATCCAAGATGGCCACCAGTGGCCATGTTTTTTGGCTGAATGATCCTAAAATGACTCGTTCCCATCTACATGTAAATGTCAACATTCATGACAAATTTTATGATGATCAGATAAACAATACGGCCTGTAGCCCGCGCCAATGGATTCAAATTTGAAATCCAAGATGGCCACCAGCGGTCATGTTATTCGGCCGAATGACCCCAAAATGACTCGTTCCAATCTACAGGTCAATGTCAACATTCATGACAAATTTCATGAAGATCCGACCAAAGATACGACCTGTAGCCCGCGCGAAAGTATTTAGTGATGCAAAGAGTAAAATACAAGATGGCTGACAGCAGCCATGTTTTTTTGCCAAATGATCCCAAAATGACTCGTTCCCATCTAGAGGTCGCCCGATGATCCATATGAAGTTTGGTGATGATCGGATCAGAGATGTGGTCTGTAGGATGTGTCAAAGAATTTAGTGATGCAAAGAGTAAAATCCAAGATGGCCACCAGCGGCCATGTTTTTTGGCCAAATGATCCTAAAATGACTCGTTCCCATCTACATGTAAATTTCAACATTCATGACAAATTTTATGATGATCAGATAAACAATACGGCCTGTAGCCCGCGCCAATGGATTTATTTTTGAAATCCAAGATGGCCACCAGCGGCCATGTTTTTTGGCCGTATGACCCCAAAATGACTCGTTCCCATCTACATGTCAATGTCAACATTCTTGACAAATTTCATAAAGATCAGACCAAAGATACGACCTGTAGCCCGCGCCAAAGGAAATTGTTGATGGACACGCGGATGACGGACGCAACCCATGGCAATAGCTCAAGCTTACAAAGTAAGTTGAGCTAATAATCTGTAAAATTTTGCAGTTTATCACCTCTCTAAAGATCATCCGCATTGTAGACTATATGAAGCAAAGAATTTAGACCTAATTGAATGTATACTGATGTTATTAATTCAATAAATTGTTTCGATCGTTTCTTACTTGAAAATGTTGTTGTTGTTTTCTTTTTTCACTACTTCGTTCAATCAATGTCTCTCTTACTTTATTGTTCATATGACACTTTGTACTTTAATATCCACTTGTTGCTGTTCACAGTGCTTCAGACATTTAAACAAACTGCAATAGAATAAAGAAATATTGACTTCTAGTCCACTTGTAGGCAAATTAAAGGAGATAAGCACGTCTTGCATAAATCCAGCAAAACATGGCAACAGATTTTTAACAAAGAATTTCTCTGGATCCATCAAGCAAAAATCTTTAATTTCACATATCATCATCTTAATTTTATGTAGAATCTGAGCAATTATTAAAAGACGATAAAAACAATGCATTTTAATACATTTGAGAGGCTGAACAAATTATTGTCCTTTTTGTCCCTTTCGGTACCAAGAACTGCAAGAATATTTAGAAATTTTTAACACAACACTCTAATCACCAAATAGCTTAATGTCTTGGCTTCATGCTAAAGGATTTAATTGTGCTAATGGATTGAATTTGGAAATCCAGGATGGCCGCTGGCAGCCATTTTTTTTGTCCGAATGACCCCAAAATGATTCGTTGCCATCTACATTCCAATTTCAACAGTCATGACAAATTTCATGATGATCAGACTAAAGATATAACCTGTAGCTCATGCTACATGTAAATGATTTAGTCATAGAAAGAGTAAAATCCAAGATGGCTGATGGCAGCCATATTTTTTGGCCGAATGACCCCAAAATGACTCGTTTCCCATCTACATGTCATTGTTAACATCCATGACAAATTGATGATGATCCGATCAAAGGTACGACCTGTAGCCTGTGCCAAAGCATTTAGTCATGCAAAGAGTAACATCCAAGATGGCTGCCGGCGGCCATGTTTTTTGGCCAAATAACCCCAAAATGACTCGTTCCCATTTATATCTCAATATTAACATCCATGACAAATTTCATGATGATCAGATGAACAGTACGACCTGTAGCCCGTCCTAATGGATTGAATTTTGAAATCCAAGATGGCCACTGGTGGCCATGTTTTTTGGCAGAATGACACCAAAATGACTCGTTCCCATCTACATGACACTGTTAACATTTTTCCGAATGACCCCAAAATGAATTGTTCTGGTCTAAATGTTGATGTCAACAGCTATGACAAATTTCATAATGATCCGATCAAAGGTACAACCTGTAGCCTGTATTGTTGACACATCACATACACACGCACACACGGATGACGGACAACAAAGCCATGACAATAGCTGAAACTTTACAAAGTAAAATTGAGCTAAAAAATTCGAACCAACGTCATAATCGCAGGTGCACAGGTTCCCATGGTACTAAATATCTGTGCCAAGTTTAAAAAAAATTGACCTAAAAATGTAGGAATAAAAGCTCGGACAGAATTATACATGTTGCAAAAAAATTCTAAGTCGAAAAAGGGGGGATAACTCCACCAAAAAAAGTCTGACAGACGTCATAATCGCAGGTGCACAGGTTCCCATGGTGGTTGATGTCTGTGCCAAGTTTCATGGAAATGATCATAAAACGACTGAGAAAAACTCCGGACAAAATTGTGTCCACGGACGGACGCACGGCCCGACAGACGGACAGATGGCTCGACAGATGGACAGACGGACGGGCAGACAAGCTGATACCAGTATCCCCCCCCACAACTCATTGCGGGGGGGGGGGGGGGGGGGGGGGGGGGGGGGTATAATTAGGCCACAGTTGTAATATACATGGTGGTTAGCTTTAACTTGGTTAGAACCCATGACCCAGAACTCATCTCACCCCAATTTTTCATTGATAAACAGGCACAACATGAAAATGGCAAATATAGAACATTATTTATGGGTAGTTGCATGCCTTTCTAAAAGATAAAAATCATTAAATTTCATGAATTAAGAATAGTTAAGTCCTCTCCCACGATCTTCAGATATGATATCATGGATACATGAACTGAACTTTTGAAAAAAATCTAAATATTTTACAGAAGTTCTTGGTACCTGAAAACAGTTAAAGACATATTATGGACTTGTTCGGGTGCGTGAAACTCATCAGTTAGTATTAAGAAGCTATATGCCAACTGGATGAATGTAGCATTCTACTAACATCGCCAAAAATCTCAAGAAAATCGACCGTACCACTCCATAGCAAACATCGTCAGAACTACGCTCAATTGTAAATATTTACTTCTCGATTCGGGACGCAACTATTGGTGATAAACTAACAAAAACGATTTCGCCACCAAGAGTCACTGCATTTAATTAATATATACAAATGTGGGTGTGTGTTGTCAATTTTGATATAATATTTGTAAAAATAACTACTTTGAGCAAGATTATCCTCCATTTATATGTGATCACTCTACCGGAGTGTTCCACATCACTTTAAATTTTTTTTTAAATGTTCATGCCATAAGAGTAAAGTAAATGAGGTTAATATCACAGGTCCATGGCACAATAGATCCCCACCACCCAAAGACATGTCTTAAATGGGTGCCAGGGACCTGTGGTTAATATCCAATGGTTTTTAATTATTGTCTCACAATAATCGCTTGTATCAAATTTCAGAAATTTCTGACAAATTTTGAGAAAGTTAAGGGGTTTCCACGTCTGAGCTATGTTAAATGTGCAGCATCATTTTATTTGGACATCACTATTATTTGGCAGGCGAGAGTAGTGGTGAGTTTTTTAGTTGCATCTTGTATAGACTTTCTGACTGATTCTGAAACTGTCTTTACAGCAGGGTGCTCTGGCTCTCATTAGCTTATGTCAGCTTCCGGAGGGAAATACATGGTGCCTCTTGTCGTACCTTTTGTCGTGGTATTCTTTGAATATAGTTACTGCCTGGTGCACAAGCGAGAGGTGATAGTTAATTTTCCTAAGCATATGGCACTGCATGGTAGCCTTTGTTGTGGATTAATTACTGATGTGCCATCGCGGCTTGCTCTGGCTTACAAAGAAGATTTCAGGGATGTTTTGACAGTTAGTGATAATCTAGGTTTCACAGAAATGAAAATGGTTGAATAAGCAATACATGTGTCTGTAACTCAGAAATGTCTGCTCCTTCAAAAGTATACTGCTGCTTCAAAACCTACCAAAGTGTCTAACTCCAAAGTATCTACTTCTTCAAAATTGTCTGCAACTTTGAATGTGTCCGTTTCTCCAATAATAGACACAAGCATTTATTAACTACTGTTAATCCCCAATACACTAGGCAGCCCTCTTAATTCAGATTGTTTGGCTTCGGCAATCCGCTAAGGCAACAGTACGCCGTGCCCCAGTTTGCTTCAGCAAATTGCTTCGGCAATGCTGATTGCCGTAGCCAATTATGAAGGCTGCACTAGGCATACACATACATGTACATGTAGTGCGCCAGCAAAGTTAGTTGCCAAACATGTCAGTGTGGACTATATGCAGTCATGATTGTCAACCGGCCTTGCCAGCGATTGGAAGTGTAGTCCTATTGGCTTTGAAGCGTAATATATACATGTATATTAAACTAGCAGGTGGACCCGACTTCGTCTGGGCTGTTTCCCCTCTGCTTTTCGGCGAATTGACCTATTGAATTTTGAAATCCAAAATGGCTGCCTGTGGCCATGTTTTTTGGCCGAATGACCCCAAAATGACTTGTTCTCATCAACATGTCAATGTCAACAATCATGACATATCTCATAAAGATTAGACCAAAGGTAAGACCTGTAGCCCGTGCCAAAGGATTTAGTCATGCAAAGAGTAAAATCCAAGATGGCTGCTAGCGGCCATGTTTTTCGGCCGAACAACCCAAAATGACTCGTTCCCATCTACATGTCATTTTTAACATCCATGACAAATTTCAGGAAGTTCCGATCAAAGCTACGACCTGTAGCCTGTGCCAAAGCATTTAGTCATGCAAAGAGTAAAATCCAAGATGGCTGCTGGCGTACATGTTTTTTGGCCAAACGACCCCAAAATGACTCGTTCCCATCTACATGTCAATATTAACATCCATGACAAATTTCATGATGATCAGGCGAACAGAACGACCTGTAGCCCACGCCAATGGATTGAATTTTGAAATCCAAGATGGCTGCCAGCGGCCATGTTTTTTGACCGAATGACCCCAAAATGACTCGTTCCCATCTACATGTCATTTTTAACATCCATGACAAATTTCAGGAAGTTCCGATCAAAGCTACGACCTGTAGCCCGCGCCAAAGCATTTAGTCATGCAAAGAGTAAAATCCAAGATGGCTGCTGGCGTACATGTTTTTTGGCCAAACGACCCCAAAATGACTCGTTCCCATCTACATGTCAATATTAACATCCATGACAAATTTCATGATGATCAGACGAACAGTACGACCTGTAGCCCACGCCAATGGATTGAATTTTGAAATCAAGATGGCTGCCAGCGGCCATGTTTTTTGACCGAATGACCCCAAAATGACTAGAGCTGAAGCGGTTAGACGGTTAACCGGTTAGCATCCGGTTAGCGACGTAACCGGTTAGAAAAAACTGAACCGGACGTAACCGCATCCCGTTGTCAGTTGAATGTGAACGTGAATAATCCTCAAAATATTAGGTTAAATGATGCAAAACTAATACTAAATCCCGTGTCACCGATAGTAGAGTGCAATGCAAGCATTAATTGGTACACGCAGTAATATCAGATACTTAGTAGCAATTCTCGAACTGTCTGGAAGTGTCGGCGACCTTCAATCAATTCCGACCCTTTGAAGTTTTCTTCCGACAAAAGCACGTGTGCAGTCACTGTGTATCAAGTCTGAATGTACCCAAGGAAGTGACAACGTAAAAGTGGCGTTGTGTGGCAATGCGTGCTTTCGTAACTTAATAGTTAATACTGCACGAAGCAACATGGATTCAAATTGGAATCACACCACGACATACTATATATAAAACTGTTTTACAGTGGGGTTTATAAAAACTATGTAAGTCGACAAAGTTTGAAGATTGAGATCAGCTGCACAATGTCTTCACTCTTCCCGTTCTTCCTCCCTGTTGTGATTTAATATGATCAATTCAATTGAGTGACCAAACAGACATCGTAGTTGAAGCAACCCAAAACTTCTTCAATAATCTTCCCTTTTATCAAGGAAATTTAATTGATGCTCCATGCTACTCTGTAACTGGTTGTGCCTGTGGGACTAATTAACACTCAATTTGGCAGTAATTGCTATATGTTAAGTGATTGCATACTAAAAGTTAAAACCGAAACCGAAACCGAAACGTAAATTATATAACCTCCCAACACTAGTGTCCGCTATCACGATACCGACGAATAGCTCGAATACTGAATAGGACTGCGAGTCTGACCTAACTGACCTTCCTTTTTGTTCTCTAGTTATTACTTTCTTGTCTTTATATATAATGCATTGGAGGATATACCAATGATGATAATGATATATTACAGATCTTTAATATATAGTTTTGTTACTCGTTTTACCAATACCCATACTATTTTACTCGTTTTACAAATGCCCAAACATATGCTGATCACGGCAAATAAGCGATCTCCCCTGCCATTCACAAATTTCACTTGCTCATTCCCCATCACGACTCACGAGAGCCAGCAAAAGAACAGTGAATGCGTGTTTTTGAATATCGTTAAATGCCGTGAATAAGGTCTTTATTTCAGCTACTACTTCTCACCTAGGTTTGTCCCTGGAGCATGGCATAATGTCGACATAATTAGTGTGAGAGAAGTCCGCTAGAAATTTAGCGGTTAACCGGTTGAAATCCGGTTAACCCCGATGGTTAACCGGTTAGAAGAATGGGTCAACCGTTTCAGCTCTAAAAATGACTCGTTCCCATCTACATGTCAATGTCAACATTCATGACAAATTTCATAAATATTAGACCGCGCCAAAGGAAATTGTTGACGGACACACGGATAGAGCCAATATATGAACATTTCCCAGATTTTCTGAATGCTACTTTTCCACTTTCATGTTTTTCCTCAAGAACTCACATACATCTTATTATCGACTAAAAATGTAATTTCTATGTATCTACCTGGCAGAAGGAGCGATAATTTAAAAGTTTTGAATTTCACTTAAGCACAATCCCTCGTCAGTGAAATTCTCTTTTAAAAATCTTAGTCAAACATTTCTAAAAATATTTTCTGTTAAAAATATTGGATTGAACAAAGAAAAAACTATTTTTGGAGTTTGTTTTCCAGATTTTGAGGAAAAATAACAATAAACAGTCTTTCTGATATAAATATTGAAATCTAATTGCCTGAGAAGTGAGAACACAGATATATTATTTTAATGGCCGAAGAGGTATTATATAGGGAGAGGGTCACACCCTCCCCAAGTAGTACCTGGGATTAGGGCAATTTATATGAGGTATGCAAAATGCACAAAGCCACCACCTCACTGCACCATTTTAATAACACTTTTTTTAAATGTTGGCAGGGACTTGGTGACAGGGGGATTGGGGTGTCACCCCCCCCCCCCTAATTTTGATAAAAAATATTCATCACCTTGATCTAGTTTATGAAGCTTTGGACATTATATTATCTTACAGCCAGCTATTCTGTGTCAAATGTCCTCAATATTAAATAATGGTGCAGGCAGGGGGTGTCTGCAAAAAAAGGCAATGCCTGAAGCCAATATAGAATCTCATGCAATTCTAAACCAATGCATATAGAAGAAAATGTCAATTTCAAAGGCTGCAGTACTTTAATTAGTGGCTGTGAAGGGTAAATCCTGCATCCAAAACCAGTGTCCAACTAAAGATAAAGGATACATTCAATTGATTCAGTGTGACCATATACTAGTAACCTTATGCATGGAATGGTATACTGTCAGAAATGAGAAATGGTTTATTATACATGCACCAGACCACCATTCGTCACTGCGGTTTAAAATTTCTACTGGGACTTTAAATCATTTGTAACATTTGTAACACTTGTAACACCCGTCTACGAGCGGTCTCTTTGGTATCTCAGAAATAAAGTAACACTTGTAACGCGTTGTAACATGTCGCTACACTGAACACGGTAGAAATAAAATAGGCTGCGGTTTTCTACTGGGACTTTAAATCATTTGTAACATTTGTAACACTTGTAACACCTGTCTATGAGCGGTCTCTTTGGTATCTCAGAAATAATGTAACGCTTGTAACGCGTTGTAACATGTCGCTACACTGAACACGGTAGAAATAAAATAGGCTGCGGTTTTCTACTGGGACTTTAAATCATTTGTAACATTTGTAACACCCGTCTACGAGCGGTCTCTTTGGTATCTCAGAAATAATGTAACACTTGTAACGCGTTGTAACCCAACAGGCGAAACGTTGGGGAAGAGAAACATCGCCCGATGGGGGTAAAAAAATCGACATTTTGGCCTCTGAGGCGTAAACGACGAGAATGGGAAATCCATACCTTGGGTAACATGTCGCTACACTGAACACGGTAGAAATAAAATAGGCTGCGGTTTTCTACTGGGACTTTAAATCATTTGTAACACTTGTAACACCTGTCTACGAGCGGTCTCTTTGGTATCTCAGAAATAATGTAACACTTGTAACGTGTTGTAACATGTCGCTACACTGAACACGGTAGAAATAAAAAGGCTGCGGTTTTCTACTGGGACTTTAAATCATTTGTAACACTTGTAACACCTCTCTACGAGCGGTCTCTTTGGTATCTCAGAAATAATGTAACACTTGTAACGCGTTGTAACATGTCGCTACACTGAACACGGTAGAAATAAAATAGGCTGCGGTTTTCTACTGGGACTTTAAATCATTTGTAACATTTGTAACACTTGTAACCAGGGTTTCGCTAGGGGTCGGGGGAATGGGTCCGGTAGCTGCTATGGGGGGAAACCAGTAAATAATTAAATATATGAAGACCCATTTATCTGTAATTTTCGCCATTTACCATACCGGCCGGTGTATATATAAGTCGCAACTTTCTAACCTAATTTCCCTTATTAAAAACTTCCTGCGACTTATGGATCGGTATGTCATGAGGGGCAATTTTCATCAGGATTTTGAGAAACAGACGGCGATCACAGGTAAGCAACAAGACAAAATGCCGGCGCAAACTAAATCTAAAAAGATAATAAATCCGATATAAAAAAAAGAAATAAACAAACCCATTCTCACTGTGTCTGTGTGTCTTTATTTCATTCCCTGTCTCACACATTTATATCAAATTATATGTATTAGTATCTGATAATTCAACTGCAAAAGAGCAGCAAAACATTGGGCGTCCTTGACCTGACTAATAATTGTGGACACGTGCATGATATTCAATGACTGTGGTATAATAGCTTTGATTATCTCTATTGTGACACAGTTACTAGTAACTGCACGTGTCTGCAAATTTCTACTGGATGACGTCACATCGGAATGATTATCTAAGCCAGCCCGGGCGGACAATAAGCCAAGTCGCCATTTTATATTACTATAAATGATACGATATTTGTGTGTTTCCTCAAGCCTCAAACTATACACTTGTTTTATACAATTTGGAATAATGATGAATAATTAAGGCTAGATATCATATATAGCCTGCCGAGACAGACAAGACTGAATAAGTTTTTAATAACGTCATTTATTTGTGTATGAGCGGGATTTCATGGCAAAGGTCGGCAGGGGGAATGGGTACGGGCGACGGACCCCCAGCCGGCCTGGCGGAAACCCTGTTGTAACACTTGTAACACCCGTCTACGAGCGATCTCTTTGGTATCTCAGACATAATGTAACACTTGTAACGCGTTGTAACATGTCGCTACACTGAACACGGTAGAAATAAAATAGGCTGCGGTTTCCTACTGGGACTTTAAATCTTTTGTAACATTTGTAACACTTGTAACACCTGTCTACGAGTGGTCTCTTTGGTATCTCAGAAATAATGTAACACTTGTAACGCGTTGTAACATGTCGCTACATAGTCCAAGTCTTCTCGTACTAAAACTAGCTAAGATTTTGGGATGGAGAGATGCTAGTGTTTAGTCCGAGAAAGCGCGCATAGCCTTCTTATGACACGAGTTACGCCCAGGATCTGTGGCGGGAATCTGTGGTGTATTTTACTCGATTTACCTAACAAAGCAATACATGATGCTATATACTTTAATGTTAAATTACACATAGAATATTCCGTTTGATTGCCACAAACATCGTTGTTTTTTCTGTTTGTTTACTTAACTGAAAGCCGAACTCAGGTTCCGAAGAACTTCGGCATTGTCCGGTGTTTGTTCTGAGTATTCTAGTTTCCGTTTATATATATAGCGCGGGGTTTTCCGAACAAAATGGTGAAAACCGATCGCCGCAAAGTCCAGTTTCCAATGTGCTTTGAGAACAATTCCCGCACTAAAAACTTAATGACATAATGGAGGATCAGAAAGGTAGTTTTGTTGACAATTTTCGTAAGCAACTTGTCAAAATTGGAGCAAATTAGAACTCTTGTGTCTGACTTGCCATGCGTGTGATTTTCATCCATGTGCATTTTGACTTTTGTGTTGATAAAATAATCGGAGAACCGAATCACACAGTTTCGAAATATAGTTCTTCCGTTTTAGTGGGACTTTTCAAACTTAAGGTTAAAAATTTATACAAATTTTGTTTGATTTTTTGTGTGCTTAACAAGAGCAGTATATTGCTCTGTTCGCTTAGTATATATCTTAATTTCGCTGAAGTTCACCAAATGTGGGAAATGTAGCACCATATTATTTATTCTAATGTTCGTTGTGTTTACACTGTTTTAAACTTTGAGAGGGTTGTAATTCCCCGTAATTTATTTAATGTATTACATTTATATCTTCAATGTTTAATTAATCTATTTATTTTTTATTTATTGACACACATAATTACGATTACAATGGAGAATTCATCGTAATTTGCGTTGTCAGTCGAAAATCTACGGAATATTTTCAACGGAAAATGCCGAACACAGTTCGCGAGGTCAACTGAGTTCGCATACTTTTAAAAATTTGTAAACATTGCAGTAAATGTCTCTTTTCGCATTAAATTACCGCTTTCAATTCACAACTGATGTGGGGTTCAGATCAAATAGCATGTCTTCTGCGGAAAATATCTTTTATTGTCGCAATTGTGATATTTTATTTCATATAATTGTGGTTTTATTTGAGCGGGTCATTAACGCTTAACTAGTGTCATAAGAAGGCTATGCGCGCGTTCTCGGACTAAACACTAGCATCTCTCCATCCCAAAATCTTAGCTAGTTTTAGTACGAGAAGACTTGGACTAGTCGCTACACTGAACACGGTAGAAATAAAATAGGCTGCGGTTTTCTACTGGGACTTTAAATCATTTGTAACATTTGTAAAACCCGTCTACGAGCGGTCTCTTTGGTATCTCAGAAATAATGTAACACTTGTAACGCGTTGTAACCCAACAGGCGAAACGTTGGGGAAGAGAAACATCGCCCGATGGGGGTAAAAAAATCGACATTTTGGCCTCTGAGGCGTAAACGACAAGAATGGGAAATCCATACCTTGGGTAACATGTCGCCACACTGAACACGGTAGAAATAAAATTGGCTGCGGTTTTCTACTGGGATTTTAAATCATTTGTAACACTTGTAACACCTGTCTACGAGCGGTCTCTTTGGTATCTCAGAAATAATGTAACACTTGTAACGCGTTGTAACATGTCGCTACACTGAACACGGTAGAAATAAAATAGGCTGCGGTTTTCTACTGGGACTTGAAATCATTTGTAACATTTGTAACACTTGTAACACCTGCCTATGAGCGGTCTCTTTGGTATCTCAGAAATAATGTAACACTAAATTGTAACGCGTTGTAAGTTATGTAACATGTCGCTACTGTAGTGAATTTGGGTATTGTAATTTTACGTTGTGGACTATAAAATAAACACCGTTTGACCTGGTCTGAAGGCGGTCAAAGTGCGTCACATTTGACCCCAGTAAACAACTGTGGGACAGCCAATCAACGTATATGATTCGGCCAATTCCGGGAAACATCACAGAGATCCCCGATGATGATGACAGAAACACTCGATCCACGACAAGAACAACTTGAACTTAATAGCAACTCTTCAATTCGATATATTAACACTGACTTATGATGATTCGTTATAAATGATGTTGACATGTTCGTGATATTAAATTTATGTAAGTGCATTCCTTGTTCAATAATATCCATTTACAACTTTACTACAAATGGCGTGTTCGCTTCAAAACGAACGGCGGGGTAGCCATTTTGGTCAACTCATGTGGCGCGCGATTCAACTTCGTAAGACGATAAAAACAGCGTCAAGCTGAATTGTTGGCTGCGGTGTTGATTAAAGGTAGTGACAACCATATAAATGTAATTTTTATGATTATTTTTGTTTGCCATTTTTGTCCAAAATAAATATTTGTCCGTTTTTTATGCCATTTTTGCTATTAAATGTATTGATAACTAATATTGCCAATTAATTTATATTCCATGTCAAATTATTGCCATATTTTGCATTAAATTCCATTTTTGATAGATTTTTCGTATATTTTTGATAAATATCCATATTTTTGTCCAATTTTGCATTGATATTGCCCATTATAATAATATTGCTATTATTGATTCACCTGGATAACTTGCTATATAATTAATTGCCAATTTTTGAGAATATTGTCCATTTTTGATAATTTGCTGCATTTTTGTCCATTTTTGCCAAAATTTTGATATATTATGTCCTATTTTGCTGTCAATTGTTTAATTATCCTATATTTTGTCCAATTTTGATGTAATTGATTCTGTTTACCTTGCATAAATTATTTTTGCCTGATTAAATGTCCATTTTTGCTATTTTTTAAGATAATTGAAATTATTGATAATTTTTGCTCTGATATTGCCATTTTTGCCATATATTTTTCATATACAATGCCTATTATCCATTTTTGTATGCCAACCCAGATTTTGACATCCAATTTTGCCATGTGTGTCCTTATTGCATACCAACATTTTAAAATGTTTCAATTTAAATTTTGCATTTATGTTAATGTTCTAATAAATGTCAACAGCACCCATTTAAAAGTAACACCAAGCTCATAGGAAGTAAACTACTACTTCAGGGCATTTGTTACCAGGGTTCGCGCTGGACCAAAATTTACTTTTGCCAAATGAAAATATTTTTTGCCAAATTATTATAGCATTTGCCAAATGCTATCCCTGACAGTATCATTTTCTGCAACCTTAGGTCTTATTTTACGCACTAGTGGTTTGAACGACTTTTGATATCGATATAAAAGCAGTTAGTTAACAATTAGTTATACTCGCATCTCTATTGTGGTGTATCATATATCAATACGCACCACACTAAATACTAGTAATCCCTCCAACCATCGGTACTAATGCTATGAGATTAACTGTATCTTAATAGAGGTGTTGACTTTTTCTACACCTTATAAAACACAACTAATATAAAATGATTGACCAATATTTTTCAACTTTCTTGAGGAATTAAAAAGTGACTTGCCAAAACTTTTGCCAAATGAAAATATTTTTTGCCAAATGTGAATTATTTATGCCATTGGCAAATTTGTAACTTTGTAACTTTAGTATCTCTGGTATCTCAGAGATCATATGAAGTAAGCTAGATGCCAAGAATATGCATTTCGTAACACTTGTAACATTTGTAACGGTGTTACAAAATGCCTAGTGCATGCAGGAAAAATGTACCGCCGGTTTCATGCAGTATCTACTGCCGTACTGGCCAGTGTGGGAAGTTACACTTTAAATACCGAATATTAGGCTGCCCTGGGAACACTAGCACTAATGTTCCAGCATATATTAGGTACTTAATATTGCAGTGGAACAGTAGTGCCTCAGTGTTCTGACTAATTTATAGAATACTTGCCGAACATTAAGCGAACGGTGAGTAACAATAATGGAGACCCCAGCCAATGGGTAGACGTATTTGGCCATACAGTAGAATCCGTCCGAGAATTTCGGTCAACTTTTTCGGCTCGCTGTAATTATCGCCCCTTGCTTTGTAACTTCCGGTTTTAAAAGTTCAGATTTGTGTTCTTTTCGACGTTTTCTCATTCTATAATTGCTTGTTTTGTATATTATTCGCAGCTTGATTGTGCTTGATGTAGGACGAACCAACTGTTGACTGTTTTAATCCGTTCCGATATGAGAAATAAAAAATGAATCGCCGGAAAATAGCAAGTGAATTGGCGGTATTTTGTCTTCGCCGGTTTTGCCCTTTCAACTTCAACTTCAAGGCTTTTGCCTTTTGCCCGTTTTGGGCCAAGTTTGACATTTGGCACCAAATCTGCTTTTACAGATCTGGCCATTGTGGGACTGTGGCTGTGTCAGTTTGTGAGTGTGATAGCTGAACAGGGACCAAGAAAACATTTCTTCTAGTATATTCAACGCCGACAATGGACTAACCAGCTTCAACGAGGCTCAAGTTGCTCAACCTCTGCCTCACAAAACTTCAAGTTCAAGTCAAAAGTTACAAGTGACAAATGTTCATAAAACAGTGCAAAATTACTGGCCACCTGACTTGGACGTTAAGATACAGATGCAAAATAACAATTTAGTTTCAGTTTCAGATTTAGATTCAATAAAAATTATTTGAAAACAAAAATATATATTATTATCTAATTATTTATATTATCGCACCCAATGACTCGTCAAAATTGTCGTTCAATCTATCAGTATCAGTTCTGGCAAACCTCGTTAATATGCAGCCCTGGGAATTGAGAAAAAGATGTCTATGTCAGTATGGGCAATATGTTTGCCTAGCTGGAAGAAATCGGACTTGGCAAAACTGATTTCACCTTGGCAATTTTGTAACAGCATTGGTTTTTGCAACAATATTGCCATTTCATATATAAAGATATAATATCCTTACAACCAAGGTGCATGGACACTAATTTATTTTGATTAGCCATCAAATAAATTATAGACAATTCTGCATCTAATTCACTCAATTTACTGTCATCTATATTATTATTTATATTGGGCAACATTGTTTCCAGACCATTATTCAACAAATATATGTATATAATTATTTACATACATCATACATGTAGCCTGTCTGTGTTACACTAAATCATGTTTGGTAATTGGTCAACTGCCAATCATTTCTAATACAAGACTATAACACTGTATGGACATTTATTGGAAAGGATAGTTATTTTGTAGTTCGCTTGTTTCTTTCCAGATGGCCAGCCTGCCAGGACACAACTGGGATAAGCCCACAATGGGTTCATATTTAGCAGATATTTGATTTTTTAACAAGGCCAAAATAATAAAGACCTGTGTTTCTAGAGACCCCGCCCACCCCTATTCCAGCACTGCCGACCATTTTCATTTTATTGATTTTGCAAAATTAGTACGCATCCGATTTTATTTTCCATGTTATCCGATTCATTTCCATGTAAAACAGACACATCGCGTGAAGCGCAAATTATACCACACTTCAATTAGGTCACAGCCGAATCAATCCTATTTTTCATGTTTTATTCAATAAAACAATAAATTACACTATATTCTAATATTACGTACTTAGTTTTATTATTGTATAGTACATTAAAAACAAGGATAAGCAGTCTGGGGGGTATTCATATTTATTTTGAGCAAATTAAAAAAAATAAAATGAAAAGCTACCCCCACCCCTATTTTTTTTTCTTGCATGTCACCAGAAACACGGGTATATTTGTTTTGGCCTAATTGGTTACTATAGAACCTATAGCCCATTAATTTATACATTAAAATTTAACCAGGTTTAATCCAAAAATAACGGGATCTAAAAACTATTTCAAGCTCAACAAATATAATAGAAAATATGTGGTCTATTATGTATATCAGGGTGTATAAGATGTAAAAAGTGAAAGAAATATGTTGAATTTGGCACTTAATTTAACAGAGATAAAATTATGAGATAAGAAAGTACTAGTATAGCTTTGTGATTAGTACATTATTTTATTTTTCAGGGGGGGTGGTATACTGAAATTGGTAGGGGCAGAGGTCTGAATTAGGGGTAGGTGGGTTACCGGAAATATTATTTTTAAGCCTGACTAGTAACCAACCATCCTGAAGTAGTGGAGCTGGTAGCCTTGTATACATGTACATGTACCTATCAGATATATTTTGAAAGTTCTGCGATGATTCTTGCCAAAAAAATATTCTTAGTATAAACCATCTGATTGGTGTTCAAATTGCACTTGATGTTCATTTTTGGGGTTCTTTCTATTGCACTATGTCCTTAATATAATATGGAAAAAATAGTTCTTGCCTCACTAACTAAATGGTTATTGGTCAATGTCAGTATTTTCACCCTTATTAAACTTTAGTTGTAAAATTGAGCTTTTTCATGTATTGTTATCACATTTGATTTCAAATTGAATATAAAGAACCCAAACATGCCACAATAAAATGAACTAATCTGAGGAATTCTACAGCAAAAAGCAAGGCTGTCTTATAAGCCTCACCAGCTGGATGTTGGTTCAATACCAGTCATTTTCCCCAAAATTTTAGTGAAGAAAATTTAGCTTTTTCATGTTTTCATCAACACATTTACTTTAAAAGTAAATATAAGTCACTCACACATGCTGAAACAGAATGATATGATATGCAGAGTATATCATACCTCACTAGATCGCTATTGGGTCATTTCCCTGAAATTTAGAAGTGAAAATTTAGCATTTTCATGTTATCAGGCCAATACATGTATAAGTCATTTTTCTCCAAAATTTAGAGGCGAAAACTGAGCTTTTTCATGTTATCATCAACATATTTGGTTTTAATGTGAACATCAAGCAATCGAACATGCCCGTGTGGCATTATCTGATAAGGTGAGCCCAAGAACAAAAAGCATGGCTGTATTCCATGCCCCATTAGCTATTGGGTAAATATTAGAATTATTTTTCAGAATTAAATGGCAAAGAATTAGTTTTTTCCATGTTATCACCAACCTATTTGCTTTTAAAATAGATAAATATAACACATATACATGACCAGACGGAATAAGCAGGCATGGGGACTACATGAACCAAAAAGCAAGGATGTAGCATATATTCCATGTCTGCATAACTGGTCATGGGCAAATATTAGTCATTGTTAATTTAGTCCTGACTTGCCACTGTAGCCATATGGCTGGCTATATGGCTCTGTCAACTATAGTATAAAATTGCCTGAAACATGTTATTTATCAACATGTTATTCAACGAAATTTGGCCTTATTGTCAACAGAAAGCCTATTGATTTTTGAGTTATCCATCTTCATCCGCAATTTGGTCCAAGACCGTCGGTTCGTCGACTGCTTACTGGGCCCCTAATAATTCTTGATGGTGAAAAATAATAGATTTCAAAAATCGATATCTGATAACTCTCACCTTATATGTGAGTTCCTCACCTCGAATAAAATATTTTTTACCCCCAATCCAAATAAATAGTAATTGAGGGGTGCTTAATCGTATTATGCATCTTTAACCCTTCCATGATTGGAGCTTCCTGAAATTTTGTGAAAAACCTGTGCCTGTGCATTCGTTTTAATAGGGCCATGTAGGCCTATGCGAGTCTCCCATAGGGAGCCTCGCATATATAACTTATAAGAGAATACATTGGCCTAACAATATTTACTTGCGTAACAGGCAATTCATCATTGAGACGCAATCAAACCATGATACAATATATATACCTTTGGCTTACTGCCAAATCCTTTTCTCTAATGTTGAATTGTTAATGTCTTTATATTATGTCTTATATTTGCTAGTTCTTGAGAACACTTAACAATATTTACCTTGACCTTGTACGCCAGTGCATTCTCCTATATATGCGGCTCCCTATGGGAGACTCACATATATAAGAGAATGCACTGGCACATGATCTTTAATGCTGCACCAGCGCAGCTCCCATCATGAAAGGGTTAAGTAAGTTAATTAAGTTAAAAGAATTGATCATCCGAAATTTCCATCTAATATTTTGTTAGGCATGAAATTTCCAACTACTGAAGATTTTCGTCAAAGTTAGGGGGGGGGGGTAACTTAATCCAGACAAAAATACCCACCCTCCGGTCACCGTGTCCCTATGGGAGGCCAAATTCACATTTAATAGCTAATTACGCTTAAGAGTCATATATTCCATTTCGCTTAAACGTATTATGGAAATTGAATTAAGCTTATATGGGAGGCCAAATTAATTTTTAATAATTATTTGCACGTAAGCACAATTATTTGTGCTTATATTAGAACAATTATTTACGTTTAGCGAAAAAACATTGCGCTCAAGCACAAATATTTGCGCTTAAGTACAAATAATATTGCTAAAGCGCAAATAATTATTAAAAGTGAATTTGACTTAAGCATATAATAACATAATGCTTGAGCGTAATACTAATAGCATTATGCTTAAGCATAATGGGTTAATTTATGCCTCGCTTGTGTGTAATGGCATTACACTTAAGCGTAATTAGCCATTAAAATTAATTGTGAACTTGGCATCCCATAGGTCCCTGAATACTACACTGACAGTGTTATAATTATCACATTGATTCTACAGCATCTATTGCGATGTTATTCAAATGAGAATATTGAAATAACAATTTAAACATGCGTGTGTATCTCTTTTTGAGACCCCCCACCCACTACTAGGCACTAGGCCCTTTGCCAGTATTGCACTTTTAGCTGGGCACTATGACACTAAGTCACAAGGGCCGGGTCCAGATTTTTAAAAATAAAAATGTTTACAGATATGAGAGGCCCTTTTCACATATTATTATTTATTTTTGCTTTATGGTGGGCCTATATAGACTTGAATTATGGGAGGCCCTTTTCACATTTAATGTTTATTTACGCTCAAGCGCAAATATTTGCGCTTAAGCACAAATAACCTCTATCATTTGCGCTTAAGCCCAAATCATTTACGCTTAAGCGCATATCATTTGTGATTAAGCGCAAATAGATCATAATTGCGCCTAAGTGCAAATCATTTGCGCTTAAGCGCAAATAAAAATTAATATGCATTGATCCCCCTGAATTAATTTTAAATGGCACAGGCCTAAACACATCACTCAAGTCTATATAGGCCCACCATAGGAGGGAAGCAATCCCCAGTAACCCCTAGATACCTTTTATGACCATGGAAATGGTATAGATCTGTGCAGGATATGTCTCTTTTATAAAATATACTAGATCTCTGGGATGGAGACACAAATTCTTGGGGGCAGGGATGCTGATAATATGAAAATAGGGGGTTTTCCCCCTATTTCAAGTCAATAAGTACACCATATGAGGGAAGCAAGCCCCCAGTAACCCCTACTTCCCTATTTATGGCCATGGAAATGGTATATATCTGTGCAGGAGATGTCCCTTTAATAAAATATACTAGAGCTCTGGGAGTGAGGCACCAATTCTTGGGACACCAGGGACAGAGATTCTGATATGCAAATGGAACTTTCGAGTCTGTATGGGGCTACTACTATGGGCCCATGATAATATACTATGAGATGGACTCAATCATTCACAATCAGAGGGAAGTAAGGGAGTGTTAGGTATTTGCGCTTAAGCGCAAATAAATTGATAGACACATATTTGCGCTTAAGCGCAAATGATTTGAGCTTAAGCGCAAATGATTTACCCTTAAGCGCAAATATTTGCGCTTAAGCGCAAATAAATAATACATGTGAAAAGGGCCTCCCATAAAAAGGGCCTCCCATATTGAATGATGTATTCAGGCCTGTAGCATTTAAAATTAATTCAGGGGGATCATGCAGTGCATATGAATTTTTATTTGCGCTTAAGCTCAAATCATTTGCGGTAAATATGATCTATTTTGTTCTTAAGCGCAAATGGTTTGCGCTTAAGCATAAATATTTGCACTTAACTTAAGTCTTAAGCACAAATGACAGATAAACAAGTCCCAAAATTACTAATTTAATGGCATGAACAGTGATTTTCAGTTTCAGTGAACACACCAGATTCTACTATTCATTTGGATAGGGTCTGTTGTGACAGTAAGCTATATTCAAATCAAAGGGTAACTTTTGGCAAACACTGAAACAATCACTGCATTAATGCGTCATTTACATTTAACGAATATCGAATTCCATATTTTCCATTTGTTTTTTGGCATGAAAATCATTGAAATGATGATCAAATTTCCAACTAATTCAGACTATGGTTCTTTAGTTTCCCCAAATATTATTTTGTTGACATATTCACACAACTGAATTAATTTAATGTTTATTTATAAATATTTTATAATCAATATGTTATCGCGATACCGCCCGATCACGAATTCACAACATATTGAGTTGTTTATAATTTCTCCATAGTAACCTCAGTCGTCTTTTTCCGGTTTCGCGCATGGGTCGAATTGTCCGAAAAATTTGACCGAAATTCTCGGACGGATTCTACTGTATGGCCAAATACGTCTACCCAGCCAATGAGTGAGTGACTTCGAGATCGGCTGCAGCTGGTTGCAACCGGAGATAGGACCTCGAAGTTACGGATGACCAGGATATGTGACGTCACGTTTCCACCAAATCCTGGTTGCGAGTTCCCGCACAATCGTCATGCGGACAATGAATGCATGAAAACATTGAATTATGTTGGGTTGATACATGTAGATTTTTACCTTTGGGTTCGATGGTTGTTTTACGAAAACACCTACATGTATCTATCTAATTTTATGAAACTATTTAAAATTGGAAAGGTGGAGTTTATACTTAATTCGATGTTGTTTTTTATATGGAAAGGCCAAAATAAAATGTTTATTGATGCTCTTAAAGTATAAAATATAGGCTTACAGCATTGGTCCGATCAACAGGTAACCCTACCACACGGCACAATCGTTTTGATGATTATGCGACCAATTTTACGATTCTGCGGCTTGACAATTAACCACGGCGCTATACGGCAGTTTAACGATTCTACGACCTTATTATATATACATGTAGGCCTATAGGCCTATACGTGATATTTTATGACAAACTTAGATAAAGGGGCTTTTTACTGAATTGGCACGACAAAAGTGGGCCTCTTCTTGTTTTCATTGTATATAGAGTAGACTTTGCAGGTCCACCCGGTTGTCTCACGGATTACATACGGGGGTGAGATCAATACAAAAAAAACAAGGGGTACGCATCTAAGATGCTATGTCGAGTTTATTGGCAGTCCGAGTCGAAAAAAACTGTTGCATCAATAAGGTGCCTTCGTTGTAATGAACGTATCATGGATTCAATGCACTGCTTTGTATATGGGCGATTTTCACAAAAAGGGTCTAAATAACGGTAAAGACATGTCCTGGTACTGCGTTATTCAGTATATAGGTCCCTAGATTTGCGTAGGTCTCCGTAGGTCACTCAATTCGCGTAGGCCCCGCAGTAATGCAATATATATATTAGGTCTACATGATTAATTGACAGATAAAATGGATTGATACCACTAAATGATCATGTTATATGTTACTTTGCAAATTGTTTTATATAATTAATTTCCGAAATCTGATGGGTTTGTTTGCTTAGTGATACTTAGAGGATGAAGCCTAACTAAAATTACGTGATTTCTGATCCAGAAAGTAAGAGGATTATCTTACTGGCTTCGTGGACAGATATTAATTGGAGGATAACTGATTCTATTTTTGCATTGATTTATGTGACTTTTGGAGCAGAAAATAAGAGGATTATCAGATTTCTCGATTCATCAGTATAGGTGAGTGGGCATGGATGCGTTAGATAGGAGAATTTGATATTTTTCATAGTTTATTGAATATCAAAACATGCAACAAAACGTTTATAACATAATATGTAAACGACAGCACAAAACAATGAAGCACAAGCAATGGTATAAAACATATATATACATGTATGTACATGTATACACCGATTGAAGATTGTTTACAACTTAAATTAAATTGATATCAATACTGATCGAGAATACTAATTAAGTATATACTCATAAATAATTCACAATAATAAAATGGGACAACGAATAATATAGTATCCACCATCCTACTCAATATCTCATTTAAATATACACCAATACCGATCCGATGGAAATTTAAAATAATAATTTTTTTTGGAGTTGTTGAGGCTATATATGGCATTTTATTAAAATTGGTTGTAGTAAAATAGCAATACAGAACGCTATAATTTGTTAACTAGAATTAGAATTAATGCAAATAATCACAAAACCAAATAAATAATTTCCTAATTTCTTCTGCATAAAACCCGACATTACTATTTGACCAATCAGAACGCAGAGATGACCGTTAGAAAAATATACGTCCAATCAAAACAAAATCAAAATTCAAAGAGGACAGATCCTTTTCGCAAAGAAAACACACAGTCTCGCAAACAATGTGATTAATGGTCACCCATGTAGTTGGGCTGTGTAAACTGACCATTCAGTTAAATAAGTTGTGTTTAGTAACGTACTGATCACTTGTCAGTCCTAACTTAAAAAAAATTAAATCATATATATAACATAACTTAATTAACTGGATGGTAAAAAATATTTGATTCGAGTCGAGGAACCCATCAAACAAAGCTCAGAGTTATTAGATATTGATTTTTGAAAATTCTTATGTTCTCGAGATGAGTACTAATAATTGCCGTCAATTTCGTTTCCTGCTCGAGATGTGTACACCAAAACTCTATTCAAACAGACAAGGATGGATAACTCTAAAATCAAGTGGTAATAATAACGCAATTTTAACTGAGATCTGGGCCAGAAAGTATTCCCGATAATGGAAAATAATAGATTTCTAAAATCGATATCTAACAAATCTGAGCTTTGATGGGTGACTTTCTCGACTCGAATCAAATATTTTTGACCCCCGAAGCCATTGAAATAGTAATTGAGAGGAGTTAAATTTATCGGATTGAGTACCTTTAATTGTTAAAATGCTTACGTTAAAGGGGTAGGCCTACTGTACGTTATTTTCAACAAATTCCCGGTAATAACAATTATAACGATCTAATATCAACAATATATAGAAAAAAACATTTGGACATGTTCAAATGTCAGAATGCTTGGTTGGTGACAGGTGGACATCTCGATCTTATGTGACTTGGCCTCTATGGCATCATGCACATGTGGGGATCAGTATAGTCCTATATACAAAGCACTGCATTGGATCCATGATACGTTCATTACAACGAAGGCACGGTGCCTAAAATTATTGATACAACATATACATGGGCTTACAAGCAGAACTATAAGTTGCCCGATCAGAGTCAGATACATCATATACAAATGAAAATTACCGTTCAACGAGTCGCACAATCGTCGTTGTCATGGTCGCGAACCCGGGCGTTGCCAAATAGTAGAGTTGAGTTTTTTTTAGTTATTTATTCATTCAACACATACAATTGTCAATAGACAAATTGTCAATAGACAAATAATAACATAATTATACCACAGCTAGGCGCTTGGAATTTGGTCAAAACCCCTCTTTTATTGGCCGAACCACCACCCGGGATATGGTCCCCGGTGGTGATTCCGCCAATAAAAGAGGGGTTTTGACCAAATTCCAAGCGCCTGTGGATGACACGTGCCGTTTTCATTGCATCTGTAAAACATCCTGTTTGAAAGGAGGCATTGAATATATATGTGCTAGTGGGGTGGTAATATATGGCATTGTTGGGACATTGTTAACTGCATTTCTGTGTCGAGTTTAATCGAATATTGCGTCAACTGAGGTAGCCTAGACGAATTTGACAAATCCTACATTTATGCTTATCAAAGCTTAGCCTACGTTGAATGTTAATTTTCGCACCGTTAATGACTTTTTGCGATCGGTTCTCGGTTTGATCTGATGATCCCGATTTGATCCGTGAGTCAACCTGGCGGGTCGACCTGCAAAGTCTACTCTATAGGCTTGTCATAAAATATCACGTATTTATAAATTAATACGGTCGCAGAATCGCTAAACTGCCGTAGGCCTTTATGAAGCACCGTGCATGTTGTCAAGCGCAGAATCGTGAAATTGGTCGCATTTATAATCGTCAAGACTCAAAACGATTGTGCCGTGTGCCTACATGTATATAGTTTATGAGACTAGATCCTCAAATTCGATGATTAAATTACAGGGAATTCATGTCGTTCGTCACTGAAAGACTTAGTTGGCATTCGTTGCGGCTGGAGCCGCGGCCATTGTCGTTCGAGATTCCTCGGATATGGACATGCGCAGACCTATTTCCGATATCGGCTGTGACAAAAGCTGCAGCCGATCTCGAAGTCCCTGCGAGTGCTGCCGGGGGGAATTCCCCGAAATTTATGTTTCATAATCCGTCAAATTTTGCAGTTTGACACTTCTCTTAAGATCATCCACATTATAGACTATAAATGGCACAAATTTAAACATAACTGAAAGTATACTCACGTTATTAAATCAGCAATTTTTTTGATCGCTTGAAACTTGTAACCAGGAAGCAGGAAGGTGCTCATTAATTACTTTAGTTTCGGTTTCGGTTCTGCCCCCCATTCCACGATCACGTGATGTGGTAGTTTGTGTCGCTTCTTCTTCTTCGTGTTACAGCCCAAGTCCTGGCAGAGGACAGAGGTGTATTTCTGTTGGGACAATATCGCACTATAAATTTACGAGACGGTAATAAAATTTTCACTAGGTTTAAAGATGTCAATTCATCATATGCATGTAAATTATCATGAAATCGGACACACTTTTTCCTGGTTCGATGTTTAACTTCTTTCTTTTCAGTCGGGAAGTCGATCTAGAATTTCATTCTTGTGTAACGGGAGAAGGGTGGAATGCGGGAGTTAGCAGCACCGCTACATTCCTCCCTTCCTCGTTTTGAGGTTCACCACCAAGTGATCCTCACCCAAGTTCCTCTCTCAGAGCGGTCGCACCATGACACAGACTCTGATGACTGGACGAGCCCCCAGTGTAACGGGAGAAGGGTGGAATGCGGGAGTCGCACCGAAAGTTAGCAGCACCCGAAATCTCAGGCCACCGGTCACCGTTCCAAGTACTAACCGGGTTCGACATTGCTTAACTTCGGTGACGAGACAAGGCGTCTTAACCACTGGACCAAAGAAGCATGCTCCGTTGGAGCTGTTGATTAATCGGCCTTCTATATATTTTACAACGCGACCGCTACACTTGTTATAAATTGGCCAAATCCCAACTTTCCTGAAACCGGACTTAATATTCTCGGAAACATTATCAAAGATTGCATCATGCAGTTTCGTCAGCTGTGATGGGAATAACATATCCTTGGTAAAAGCGCTTGCCAACTTTTCCCCGCTTCTTCCAATCATGCATGCAGTCAATAACAATCTCCATTTTATCTTCATGGCCCGGAAAAAAGCAATGTCCAGTGGCTGGGTCAGGTGGGTGTTATTTGGCGGAAGGCAAACAAATGCTATGTCATTCTCAGCACATGTGTTCCCGTTGCCCTAAGCTTGTTGGACTAGCCCTAAGCGGTTAAAACAGAAATGGTCGAATTGAAGCGTGCACGTATACATTTTCTCCGTCACGCGGTAAGCGTCCAATCGGCTACCTGGTAGCAGCAAATATATGCCGATGGATGAATGGATAAACAACATATTTAGGTCATCCCTAACAAACATTATTGGGAGTGAATTGCTGTCCGTGCATTTCACAATAATGTAACCTTACGGCAAACCCAATGTTTTGATGTGTTTGCATGTCTCCCCCACCCTATATATATATGTAAATGATACCAATATGTTTTTGGCCCCCCAAGTAATATCCCACACTCATTAGCCATTTTGACAGTGTCGTAACACCGCCAAAATGTACAGATGATAAATTGTCACCAAGCATCACTTTCTTTCCAGCCTTCTTCTTCATATGTGGTAGAGCGCGATGGTGAAAAACCAATCTTCGAATGAAGTACAATCAAACCAACCTGATTTTGACCTACTGTAACGCGTCCCAGGTGGTACGTCCACCGTATGTCCATGTTGTGGTAGCAACCCTCCTTCAGTAGATCCACAGTACATTAAGGAGATACTGGCTTTCGAAGTACCGGTATTAAGCACGTGTTGGGGGTATTTACATGTACAGCCCCTTTTTGTGATAATCTTCTTATTTCCGGGATCATCAGTCAGGTTAGTCTCATCGTAATTGTAGATATTATGAGGTTCCACATTTTCTAACTCAACTTCGAGATTGCTGATGTACCCTTTTATTGTTTCTGGCGATATGGCTGCTCTTTATTTCTTGATGTTTGATGAGAATCTGTTAGTTAGGGATCTGTTTCGTCTTAGAAATGAAAAGCACCATTCCTTACCAGGAAAGTTTTGTTGAAATCTTGGCTTAGTCGTTCCTTTCCTGTCCAGAAAGTATTTCACACATACCCTCAAATCATAGCTGTCAAGCGGGAATCCGTAATCGTTCATAGCGATAATATGATCAACAACTGTCTTTTCTTCATCTATGGTTAACACACCCGGCCTGCCGACATTGTTACTGTGCATCTTGCTGAGTTTGTTTTTTAGTGTACTCCTGGGTATGTGGAAGGAGGCAGCTGCCTCCCTCTGCGACATCACACCACTGTTTATACATTCAAGGGCCTTGCTCAAACTCTCAGATGTGTAATCTTGGTATCGGCGAGCGCAGGTGTTCTGCGATAGATCCGTGTCATGATTGCATTGAGAAGAATCCTGAAATAAAAAAGTGATAACATTACAGCATCACCGCTTATGTGTTTGTATGCATGTACCAAACAACACATACCATTACCGTACCCTTCTAGATGGATCATGGACAGAATTACAATGATGCATGTTAGATGCATAATACGACCTTAGAAAGGTCTGCATTAATCAAATACCCTGCTGGACAAAACAAGTGTCCACTTAACTGCGGTGTGGTTAGCTTTGCCACCGCGGCCGAAATGCAACTACACCGCGGCTCCACCGGCTAACTACAGTTGGGCCGCGGTGTAATTGCCATTCGGCATGGTGTAGTTGCCACGGTGTACTTTCATCAATCTAAAAAAAGACAATACAAACCAGAAATCTGACCACGGTGTACATGCCATTCGACCACGAGGGTAGTTGCCTTTCGGTCGCAATGAACTTGCTGTTTGGCCGCAGTGTACTTGCCGTTCGGCTGCGGTGCTCAACTGCAGTTACAAACTCTGACACTGCGGCCGAACGGCAAATACACCGCGCTGCCAATGGACACTTGTTTTGTCCAGCGGGGTATGGTTAACTGCTAAAATAATAAAAGTTGTGAAGTCAACACGCCATGACGTTGTTGTTGGAAATATTTCACAGAGTGACAATTTATGTTACTTGCATGTTTGCCACTTCACTACAGTAATCAGTATTCCTGCTATTCTTGTAAGATCTAAACAATCCCCCCTCCCTTCATTTTGAAATTTTAATCAGTTTAATAGCAAAGTACATGAAGCAAAACAATTACGCAAATTATGCAAATTTCAGCTAATCTCAAAGATATTCTCAGAAACATGGACAAAGCGACTATTCGAAAAAAGCCTATGAACGCAGGGGCGGGGGGATTGGGTCAGTCATAAAAAAATATATACGCTGAAAAATCATTTTCCCGACCTCAGAATACTCATCCAGCCATTTTTAGCTCAGGCCTAAAAAAATAATACCTTTGTTTCCGCTAACGAGCTAAAAAAAATTAGGGTAGGTAGGTAGGCTTAACTTTTTTTTTGTTGTTAACTTTTTTTTTTTCAGTATCTTTAAAAATAACTGTATAATACTTGTCAATAACCCAAACTATGCACTTCTTAGCCCCAATCAGGTAAACCCAGATGACAGAGGAACTAGAAACTCCAATTCAATCTTACATATGCTTTAATATTTACATATATACTAGTCTATATACTAAGATAGTCTTTGATAATCCTAATAATGGCTAATATTTCCTATATGGTCTGGCGACAACTGGAGTCAGTCCAGCACCACTGCACTGTTCACATATTGGAGTGACCGTCTTGTACCGATATCTTAAGGATGGCTTCACAACACCACCTTCTCCGCATTCAGTGAAGGATCTAGGTATTTTTTGGCGACACCTGTTTTTGGGCAATGATATGCCGAAGGCATAACCTGAAGGCCTGATCGGATGAATGTTTGAGAAGGGTGACCCCCTGATGATGGTGGGGGTTCTTCCCCTAGAAAACTTTTAAAAATCCATTGCATTTAGAGCTAATCTAAGGCTCTTTGAGTCAGTATTTTGAATTTTACAGAGAGGTAAATTTTATCAAGTTTCTCAAGCATAACTTTGGAACTTTTTATATATGTATGCAGGGAAGAATCCATAGATTTTTTGGGGACACCTGTTCTGTATTTGGGGATGTCCCTATATAAATTGGGATGTTAAAATATTCTGTACTGGACACTTGATTGTGCAAATAAACGCTCTATATAATAGACACTATCATCTGCAGATTGATGATTTGCATTACATGTTGTTGAATTATAGAAAAATTCCTTGAAAATATTGAAAATCCAACTTGAATAAATACTATCCACTTGGAATTTGGGGACATTTGGGTCTCCAGAGTTTGGGCGCCCAAACCTGTGACAGGTATCAAAACAGCCCTGGATCCTTCTCTGTATGTATGGATTGGAAATGCTTATAAGTTATTGTCAGATATCTTTTGGTTCTTTGGATTATGCTTATCGGAAGCCTTATCCTGTTTGAAATTAGACTTGCCATCATCACTCTAATTCATAAATAGGCTATTTTATAAAATTCAAGTGAGACACATACCGTACATAATATACTACATGTACATGTAATACAGAAATCCTACATGTACATGTAGTACAGAAACAATGTACATGTATTAAGGTAGTAATGACTATATATGGTACTAATCTCTATGTTAATTTTTCATTTGGTATTATGAGATCCCACTTGATAACCAGGTTGATTTGATCAAATTGTTAATGTTCCTGTGCTGTGTAATTGATTGAAATACTGAAGTCTGAACGCTGAATGATAACATACCGTACCTGAACTCAAATTATTTGAAGTTTTCACAGATGAAAGCTAGATAAAGCCAAACATACTTTACAGTATGATTCCAACTGTTAAACTTAAATCTTTTTGTAAACTTAAATTTCTTATGTCAATATATATAAATATATAAATGTTTTGCATCTTGTTATGATATGAATTGGGACCTAAATTAAAAAAAAAAAAAATTTGAAATCAAAATTTTTGTTTGTTTGTTTTTTTTTGGTCCAATTTTTTTTGTTTTTTGCAATGGCAATAAAAAGTTTAGGGTCGGCGGTTTAAAATAGGGTCGGTCGGGTTAGCGGAAACAAACGTATTTTTCTTTTTGGCCTCAACTTTACTTTTGAGCTATTGCCATGGCTTGGTATCCGTCGTGTATGTGTGTACCGGGTATGTGTGTGCGTGATTCGTCAACAATTTCCTTTAGCACGGGCTACAGTTCATACCTTTGGTCCGATTATTATGAAATTTGTCATGGATGTTAATATTGACATGTAGATGGGAACGAGTAATTTTGGGGTCATTCGGCCAAAAAAACATGGCCGCCGGCAGCCATCTTAGATTTTACTCTTTTTATGACTAAATCCTTTAGCACGGGCTACAGGTCGTACCTTTAGTCTGATCATCATAAAATTTGTCATGGCTGTTGAAATTGGAATGTAGATGGGAACGATTTCAAAATTCAATCCATTAGCACGGGCTACATGTCGTACTGTTCATCTGATCATCATGAAATTTGTCATGGATGTTAATATTGACATGTAGATGGGAACGAGTAATTTTGGGGTCATTCGGCCAAAAACATGGCTGCCAGCAGCCATCTTGGATTTTACTCTTTGCATGACTAAATCCTTTGGTATAAATGGGCTACAGGTCGTACCTTTGGTCGGATCATTATGAAATTTGTCTTGACTTTTGACATTGACATGTAGATGGGAACGAGTCATTTTGGGGTTATTCGGCATTAAAACATGGCTGCCAGTGGTCATCTTGGATTCTACTCTTTGCATGACTAAAGCTATCAAATGTTTTTGAATTGTTGGAAAACATAGCCGCCAGCAACCATCTTAGATTTAACTTTTATATACATGTATATATATATCTCTTCATGTTGATAAACTAGTATTAGACATTCAACTTTCCACATTCCTAATCACTCCATCGACAGTAACACATTAAATTATTCCCTTTCCAAGTTGAGCTACAGTGTCATTGACACTTTCATTGGTGATTTTTTTTTGGTGCAAATCTTTATGCAGCTGTTAATGTCATAACAATGCTCAGAAGTAATAAAATGTGAATAATTTGGATTTGAAAAAAAACGATCTTGCCTCGGGACCCCATCCCCCCCCCCCCCAGCCTTGTGTCTTAGGACCCCACCATAAGGATTTTGGGAAGGTTCTATTTTTAGCGCTTATGAAATACTTGATTACATCTAGAATTTTAGCTTACCTGGAATCCATTTTGTCTCAAATTTCTTCAGAAAACATTTTTCTTGGTAAATAAATACTGGAATAAAGTTAATAAGATGTGTACTCTCAGAATTGGAGTATACTGTTAATTGTATCACGGTTTGAGAACACTTTTTAGTTTTTTGGCCAAAGTTACCCCTGCGGGCCAAAGTAACTTCGCTAGTCCAAAATTGAAGGGATATCTTTAGTATCCCGTAGATTTTCGACTAACATGTCGCTTAAGTTAAATCATGAATTTGATGAAATTTCGAATTGGGACCTATAGGCCTACACCCACTTTGAAATGGCAATATCATATGACTTCCCTGTCGAGAAAATTTGTCGCCCAATGTTTTGAGTTTTTCAAAGAAATCTAACTCAAACATACCCGTTATTTACTTAGTAAAAAATGACCTTTACTAAATAACGGACATACCGAAAGAATCAGTGTCACCACAGAGAGACACATTTCAAGAATATTATAGGAAATCAACTTGGCAGGGTGGGTGGGCTGGGGTAGGTGGGCGGTACATTCTAACAAACTTCAGCCCAAAATTTTCTTGATGGGGAAGTCGTATGAGATTGCCGAAAGACAAAGCACAGGAGGCAATATCAATATTAGTTGGTGGACCCAACTATTCAAACAGAGCTAGACGCTTTGCTCTGATAATTAACATCAGGTTTACGGACTAATATACATGTATACAACTTCCCCGTCGTCGCCCAATGTTAGTTTTTCAAAGAAATATAACTCTAACATACCAGTACGTTATTTAGTAAAAAATCACCTTTACTAAATAACGGGCACACCAAAAGAATCACACCACAGAGACATATTTCAAGAAAACTTATATAGGAAATAAACTTGGCAGGGTGTGTGCCCGGGCTTGGGGGAGTAGGGCGGTACATTCTAACAAACTTCAGCCCCAAATTTTCTCGACAGGGAAGTCGTGTGAGATTGCCGCACAGGAATCAGGACAGGAGTTTATCAAAAATGATAATACATGTAAATTAGGCCGAGGCTAGGCCTAGCCACATTAATATAAGGTCCGAATATTATTCTACCGCTAGCGGCAGAACAGCCTAATGCCAATGATATGGCTATTATGCTGCTACTCTAGCTGCACAATAAGATAAAATATAATCCCATTATTCTGCAGCTAGCAGCAGAATAGCCTGTTTCTCTAATCTGCCGCAAAAAAAAATTGTGTGAAAAAAGTCATGCATCTCGTGGTTGTATCTCTCCGACATGGAAAGACTATAACTATCGAATGCTTTATTATGCCCCCGATCTCCGATGGAGATTTGGGGGTATATAGTGGAGCCCTCCGTCCGTCCGTCCGTATGAACGTTTCAACTCATAACATTGGTTTCGCTAACTCAATTCAGTTGATCTTTGGTATGCCAATAGACCAGCCGGGGGGACAAGATTTCCCCATAGCCGTGGTTTCGTCCGCCCATTTTTTCCAGAGTTACGCCCCTTTTTGGACTTAGAAAATTCAGGTTTTCTGTTACTTTTTTTTGTTTCCAGATGATAACTTGATTTTGGATTGTTTATTTGCAAAACCCGTTTTTTTATGTATTACCAATATCGTAATACAGGTCAAGGTAAAATTTCAGTTCAATCGGATAATTTTTGTGAGAGTTATGACCCTTTTTCGACTTAAAAAATTCAGTTTTGTTTTTAGAAAATTCAGTTTTCCTTCTATTTTTGTGGCACCAGACCAAATTTTAAGCTAATATAGAACAACATGTGGCATTTTTATACTAAATACTCATGAATAACATCACTTTACAAAGTGCCATTTAATAAGTATTTGCACAAAAATAAGATAAATCCTCTCTGATTGTACAGTCGGGGGCGTTACCTCCGCCCAGCGGTGCACTTGTTAATTTTATGCATACTGTAACACATAATTAACCCTTCTTTCGATTGTCGGTTTGGAAACATGGTGCTTAACATTCTTTCTTTCTTGCTGTCGCGTTCCAATATTTGGTATATGCGTTTCAGTTTTGCAACGGCATCAAAACTGCCATAGGAGAGTCAAAAGAATCTGTTACGGACAACACATCTGATGGAGATGACGCCATGTTTACCGACTTTGCATGCTATACCCAGATAGCATGACATGGTTGGGCCAACGTTGGCACTACCACCTCTGAATGGTTGGGCCAACAGTGGCAACCGACATTAGGCCAACATAATTTTGCTCACCCGGTCAACATTGGGCCAACGTTGTCCCAATGTTGGATGACATACAGACCGTTGGCCCAACATTGGGCCAATGTTGATAACGAGACCAAATTTTTCCAATGGAGAACTCTTTCAATGTGATAGATTTATATATATTTATTTGCCGAAATATATTGGGGAGCGTAACTACTAGCTCACCAATATACACATATTATATTTCAAAGTATGAGAATACAATAATAGAAGAGAATAGGAAAAGTATAACATGTACATGTATACCATTCAATTTATATTACATTTTTGGCTAAACAGGGCCCTGTAGTATCTATTAGGAGAGAAATAATTGGATTAAAATCCTAAGTTATATGGGGTGGGCGGGGAAAAATAAAGTTATCGATACATGTACGTCGAACTGAGTTTCGATCGGTTGGTAGTAAAAGTCAATTCAAATATGAAATAAACGCGTCTGCATGTCGACCAATGGTAAGGAAGAGAACAACTCAATGCGTGGAAATTAATTGAAGGCTATTGTGTGGCATGCATGTTGTCACTGTTGTGGTGCATGAATGAAGAATGAATTAGGCCATATTAATTATTTATTGGGATACAAAGACATTTATAGGCGAAGGCATGTTAAACAGCCAAGATCATGGCATAATTTCTTTATTTGTAGAACAAATTCAAATATTGTTGCTATTAAAAGATAGTCCACGGACTATTGATCGAGCGATCCAATGAATTAGGAAACAAATTTTTTTAAGAGTGAAGTCAAATATAGATGATGAATAGTTACTCCGAGAAAATTAAATCTTAAAAGTTACCAATTTTCCCAATGGAGAACTCTTTCAATGTGATAGATTTATATATTTTTTTTTATTTGCCGAAATATATTGGGGAGGGTAACTACTAGCTCCCCAATATACACATGTTTATATAACATATTAATAATTATAAATTATTACAAAATCTCAATACATGTACTATTATTTTTCAGTTAATTGGTTTACAGTAAATAGTATCAATATTTCAAAGTATACAATAATAGAAGAGAATTGGAAAAGTATAACATATACATGTACATGTATACCATTCAATTTATATTAAATTTTTGGCTAAACAGGCCAAACCGAAGTCGGCCAAAAATAAAGAAAGAGAAGTCTCAGTTGTACATATGCTCTCCGTATAGTCCATGCAGTGGTTATTATACAAAAGAGATGTCTTAATTGTGTATACATGTATGCCAACCTTACAGTCCCGTCATGATTATGTATACAACATGCGTGTGTCTCAAGTAAGCTCTGTTAATATATAGCAAAGCCAAGATATAAACTAAATTATAACAATAATAATATCTCAACCAGAATATATATACTCAGCATGACAAAGGCACACCTATTTACCAGATGTATGTATAGATACAGGTGATTTCTAAAACATATTTTGGTTGCGATGGTGAAAATATGATTACTGATGTGATAATTTTTGTACCGGTAGTTATTCTTCGTTATATATATATTAGCAATTTCTCAATTATATACAAATATTTACACAATAATAATTGTAGAATTGTAGTGACAGAAATAAATGTGTGAACATCTCAGAATAGACCCCCCAAGTCTCCTCGCAAGGAATTTCCGGCCCAGGCAGGCCCAGGGTGACTAAACAAGGGAAGCAAACCCACCTCTGTGGGTAAGTCATCCCCGATCACACATGTATTACCAACACCATACCGAACTACATGTACATACAAATAATTACACAATAATAATTGTGGAATCGTAGTGACAGAAATAAATGTGTGAACATCTCAGAATAGACCCCCCAAGCTCATCGCAAGGAATTTCCGGCCCAGGGTGACTAAACAAGGGAAGCTAACCCACCTCTGGGTAAGTCATCCCCGATCACACATGTATTACCAACACCATACCCAACTACAATACCCCCCCCCCCCGGATTGAAATATTAGGTAATAACTAATATTACTGAAACTACTTACATGTAGTTATAATGCAGCAAACTCTATGATGAGTGTATACATCAATTTCATGAGTGGGAAAAAACATGGGGAAATGGAAATATCATTGTACTGGATAATCCAACATTTAAACCAGCATATTATATCAATAAATGTATGCATACTTGTATGTTGTCAACACAGCTATATTTAACTAGTCACGTTAAAGTTATAAATTTTTTAAGTCAAGTGAACCATCTATAACTCTGCTCATAAATTGATTACTATAAATGGTTGATCTAAAACATTTTCAACAAATTGTTTCTTGACAAAAGTGACTTCTGACAATTCATTTCAACTATAAAACGACCTTTATCGTAATTATAATGTCTTCCCAGAAGATAATTACTAAATTATTCAAATAACGTGTTATATATAACATGCAACTAATGGAACTTGAGAAAACAACCATTTAAATGTTGATATATAGAAGTCATATAGGATCTTATTTATATAGACAACGTTCATGATGTAAAAGGTATAGCACGAAGTGGCGTTGTGTACGAAAGTAGGCTAAAGGCTCAAGTTAAAATGTCGAATTCAATATTTCGTACAAGACTTTCGAATTATTGATGTAAATTAGACCTGGAGCCACATGTCTCGGATATCAGAATCCGATAAAATTTAAATCAAAATGGAATATCCTGATATATAGTGCTGTCGAATATGTGATCTCTTTTAAGTGTTGAAAATGCCATAATTATAACATTTCAACATAAAACTTATGAGTCGTTAAATTCGTGACTACATGCACACTTATAGACATTGAGTTGTATGGTTAATAACTAGTCTATACTCTGTATGACAATGGATATCTAACGTGTCACATGTATAAAAGACTATATAAAAGGTGCCAAATGGCATACCTTAAATTAGCTCTCCAAATAACCTCAAATGAATTCTGTCAAAAAATATTTCAATATTGAAATAATATCAAAGTTGTGGCGAAATGACATGAAAATTATTTGAATGCGTGAAATCCAGAATGTTTCAAAATTTGAATAGCGTAAAAACTGCGCGAATGTTGTCATAATTGTCTGAATGGAGTCGAAATTGTCCAAATCGTGTAAAAATTGCCTGAATTGGCGTCAAAATTTTCTGAATGGTGTCGAAATTTTCCGAATGGTGTCAAAATTACACCAATGGTGTCAAATTGCCCGAGAAAGGCATCAAAGTTGCCCAAATGGCATCAAAATTGCCAGAATGGCATCAAAACTGCCTGGAGGGCATAGTCTGTAGGATATCAAATTTGCCCGAATGGCATCAAAATTCACCGTATGTCGTCGATTTTGCCAAAAGGCATCAAAATTGCCCGGAGGGCGTCAATAGTCCGTAGGACATAAAATTTGCCCGAATGGCATCAAAATTCATCGTATGTCGTTGATTTTGCCAAAAAGACATCAAAATTGCCCGGAGGGCGTCAATAGTCCGTAAGAACATCAAATTTGCCCGAGTGGAATCAAAATTGCCCGTAGGGCGTTGAAATTGTTATATGCGTGGTTTCGAATTCAGCTCAAAATGTCATCAGGCACTTGCCTCAAATGGCATCAGGCACTGAGACAATTAGCTTATTCAAATCCAGCAACAAAGTCGATTCAAAGTGACAAAGTAGACTCGCTAATGTTTCCCACGGAAGGTCGTATATATGTTCGATGGTAACCTATTCAAGACCACTTGTGGCGGCTACAAAGGCGAGAGGACCAAGTCGTTACAAAATTCGAAACGTAATATAATGTATTAATTGTGCACTAAAACAAGATGGTAAAATTATAGAGCTTATTTTTACATATAAAAACAAATTGTTTGCAGCAAGCATATTTTATAATATATGCAAACTAAATGGTGGCAAAATAATATTTTTAAAAGTACATCTTTATGAGCGAAATCCACATTGCATGTAGACCAATTATGTATGTGCTGTATCAATTGTCGAAATCGCGACCAGAAATGAGATCATGTGAAATGCAACTTGATAGTGTAAGGCCAAAGTAGCAAAGTTTATTCTGTTCTATTCTAAAAAATTACTTAGAAATTTATAATTATTCGAAATTAACCGGCATCAATGAATCCATGTTTAAATATGTACACATACACAAACAAATGCGCAATATAACTTCAATAACATTCCGAGTAACAGTTAGGAAAGTATATGAACCATAATGTGTACAAGTGAAAATGTTTTTATCATTCTGAGCATATTACACTTAATATATGACCGACATTATTATTATTATTATGTAGATCGACATTGTACATATAAAATGCTAATATTGATCGATTGGCTACAACCTGATGCTAAATATAAAACACATATAATATCAAGATACTGTATACATTTCTAATTTAAAATACCAACAGAAACTGATGTAAATGCAGTGAAATATGTTTTTTTTGTGTATATCAATTAAAAAATAATCATCATTTGTGGTACATATAAAGTACGAATATTGATCAATTGGAATTCACACTGCTAAATATTATACACGTGTAATACCAACATATATATAATACAAACAAAAACTGTCTATCCATTAAAATAGGACTTTTGTATGTAAAATTAAAATATAGTCATCACTCGCGTTATAGACTTGATTCGAAAATGAATATCCATATATTTCATGTGTGTGTAAAATTAAAAATAGCCATCACTCTTGCGGTATCAACCAGACTCGAAAATTAATACACATATATTGTTATATATGTATCGCATATATACTTGCCGTGGAGAACACTTCCACTGATATCAGCACTTATTTAGACATAACAATTTGTCAATACCATGCAAGGAGTCAAATTGATATGAAATATAAATACACTGTAAATGCAGTATATACACACACCAATATTATTTAAAACGCACACATAAGAAGCTAATCAGTATCGTATATATATTTTTATACCATAATTGGCTATGCTATTGTGTATATAACACCTATTTTGTAAATTATTTCATCTTTACACCCTACTGCGGGTCTAAAGATTCCTACTATTGGTATAAATTTCTACTGTTGTGTGAATGTTTCAATGGCACTTTATGGGTTAAGCATTTATACCCACAGTAGAACGACGCGGCAGTTGACCTCTGGCGGCCTCGCTGTCGAAATTTAACCCAAGTTTTCGTCACGCCCGCTTCGCGAAGTAAATACACAATTTTTCCGACTCAAAACACTCTGAAATGCGATAAGTTGTCTGAACACAGAGATATATAATATCCAATTCCATATAAAGTGTGTACTTGTCAATTAAAGTTAGTTTAATGATGTTTTATGATAGCTGTACCGACAAAGTACACGTTTTATCTAGATCGGCGACAGCTGTTAAAAATGTAAACAAACAGACACACGTGTTAAATTCGTCTGCCTTCCGTGTTTAAAGCGAACGACGGCTTACACTTTTACAACAACGTAGATTGTTAATGTTATCTGCAATGAGGGAAATCTGAATGTGTATTCATATCAGCTGACTGATGCCCTAGAAAGTGGCGGATCACCGAATTTCCTAGAAGTATGTATTGCTACGCGTGACCCACATTCCTGATAGCTTAAAATATTTGGGTCACTCGGTGCGCATACATTTTAAGTCATCAACAGAGTAGCAATACAAGTAGATACATTTACAAAGCGACCAATGAATAATAATTATGGTATAAACAAAATACACCCATAGTAGCCGAGAATAACAAATTTTCACCACTCATGGAATTGTGGTTTTAACCACTCGCCAAAGGCTCGTTGTTAAAACCACAATACCACTCGTGGTGAATTTTTTTATTCTCGGCTACTATGGGTGTATTCTATATGTATTACATGATTCGATATAACGAGTTACAAGCGCGACAGACACAGCAATTTGGGTAATAATAAAAATATATAATCTAAGACATTGTATTTGCACGGCTTTTAGTTTAGCCAATTAAAACAAGACAGCATATATATATATATATATTATTGGAAACAATGCAAGTCAGATGATCATGACGGGTCAAGTCCCACAGACTATGACACATTGTCAGAAAAAATTTAATGTCATATAGGTATATGAACCTATCTCTCCTCCTAAGAAGGTTGGCGGCTATAAGGCATAAAACTGTAGCACGAGCACCTCTTCCATGTTCATTGAAAATAATCACGCTCACTGTTAGTTTGGTAAGATCAACGTACATGCAGGATCAATGATGTGAATCGAGATTGAATTGTATTCAAACAGTTGTGCGTCGTCAGAGGAGATAATGTTTCGGGCATAAGACCACCCCAGTATTTTCTCTAGAAGTAAGTTTTCATGGGTATAAGACCACCCCCTCCCTAGCCCTAACCATAACCCCATTCCGCTGTAAGCCAAGTTCATATGTGCAATGTGGGTTTCAATCAAAACATATGATCGGTATAAATACTGAGAAACTAACCCCAGATCTTCAGTTCTTTATTTGTTCACAATTCCTCTACAACGTAAATCTTACACAATTGCTGTGAAAGTGACTGTGATCGAGTGGTTTCGCGATAATGGCAGGAATTTCTCCAAAACCGAACGTGAATGGGGAATTTCACGGAAGCAGATTCGATCTTGGGAGCGCGATTACGATAAACTCAAACCCCTATCCAAGGGTAAATCGGCCCAAATTAAGAAACAACATGCCGTTAAAATTTGTTTTGTTCCCCTAATTAATTATTCAATGTCATAAATTTACCATGAGTAAAGCCTACCATAAATCAATATAACACCTTTCATGCATTGATGTACACAATGTAAGTTATGTAACCGCATAAGCTGTATTGTTTTCTCATTCTGAATAGCGATTGGATTTCTCAGTTAAATTTAACGCCCACTTTCCATTGATTGACATATGAAGAACAACATTCTTGTTTTAATGTCAACAGAAACTAAATATTTTACGGAATGCAGGAATCCGTTTACCGGAATATAAATCCCCATTGTAATTCCCAAATAATTTATCTAGACAAAGTTTTACATACGTATCTAGGCCTATATATATTCTTATACTGTGTTATGTATCACATGTGTTATTTTGACTGTTCGTTTCTGTGCATATTTTCTGTGTATTAAGATTTCCAATTCAACGTTAATTCTGTATCGACCACGTGCGAAACCGAAACTAAATGTGGGGAAATCCCAGCTTTCTGGTAAAGTTACGTTTACGTATACCTCGAAATGCAGAAATGAGATATGTTCGATATACTTACGCTAAATATACTTACTCATCCATCGGTCAACGCCATATTTTCGCCAGTCCAGGTGATGACATCCGAAATACTCAATTTTTTCTGGGGTATAAGACCACCCATGCCTTTTCAAGCTATTTATTCCCTAGGCCCCCCTGGTCTTATACCCGCGATAATACGGTAGTTGGATCCAGTGTCGAATAAACTCGATCAGATATTGTACATTAATGTTTCAAGATGATAAATTCAGTTAAAACCATTGTAAAATAAAAAATAAAGTTATCGATACATCAAACTGAGTTTCGATCGGTCGGTTGTAAAAGTCAATTCAAATATGAAATAAACACTTCTGCATGTCGACCAATGGTAAGGAAGAGAACAACTCAATGCGTGGAAATTAATTGAAGGTTATTGTGTGGCATGCGTGTTGTGGCACATGAACGAAGAATGAATTAGGTCATATTAATTATTTATTGGGATACGAAGACATTTATAGGTGAAGGCATGTTAAACAGCCAAGATCATGGCATAATTACTTTATTTGTAGAACAAATTAACGAATTCAAAGATTGTTGCTATTAAAAGATAGTCCACGGACTATTGATCGAGCGATCCAATGAATCAGGAAAGAAATTTTCAAGAGTGAAGGCAAATATAGATGATGAATAGTTAATCCCAGAAAATTAAATCTTTTAATATGTTTTACAAACATAATAAAAGTTACCCATGATCGCCATAATGTTGGCACATCGGAGGGATAACATTGGAAACTATATATAAACCAATTGATTGGTATAACGTTGGCCCAACGGAGGGACAACGTTGGAACCTCAAACTCAATTGTTTAATTAGCATAACGCTAGGGGAATGCTATTTTGGCTTGTTGTTTTTTTTGGCATCCAATAATCCGTTCATACTTCAGATACCACCATCAGCCACCATGTCACTATCTGAGACGAGTTAGTGAGAAACTACTATACATGTATGTCAGTTATATAAGTATTCTCTGCAATAACTTATTTGTACGCCATCATGCAAACATTCAGAACTTTGTGATTCTGAGAAAAATATCAGAAAAATAATGAATTAATTTACACAAAAAAAGTAGTTTCTCACAAACTTTAACTTACCGTGGATAGCGACATGACGACTGATGGTGGCATCGAACAAATCCTTGAATTCAAAATTAAAGTAATTGAATCCTCTATTTGCTAAAATCAATATTAGCAGCAACACTGAATGGACACCAGAACACAGCGCGCCATAAGAAAAGCAGACACCTGATCTGTTGTGCACGCATGTACAGTTTGACATCAGACCTTGCTACGTTATTTACGTTGGCATTACAACATTGGGCCAACGATATACCAACCAACACAATCCAGTGTATTTTAAGGCATAGCGTTGCATATACAGTGTCTGCAATGATTGCACATGTGTTTGCGAAACATAAAGTACTGACATAGTTGATAAATATATATCTCATGCCCGTTGAGATGTATCACATGTACGCTATATATATAATTGGACTGCCATGCAGCTGTTCGCGTTGGCCCATCATTGGGTCAACATAAAATAATTCCAACTGTTCCATGGGAGGAATTCCTTGGGGTCGACCAAGGGCCAACAATGTAAACCGAACCAATGTGCACATGCTGCAGTAAATTCCATTGGCATGTTCCTATTGGGCCAACATTTTAATTCTAACAGTTGGGAGGAATACGTTGGGCCAACCAAGGGGCAACGACATCAACCCAACCAATTTGCTGCAGTTAATTCTGTTGGCATGTTCGTGTTGGCCCATGACAATGTTATAATTCCAATAGTTGGGCCAACCAAGGGCCAACAAGGTCAACCCAACCAAACCTAATGCCAACCGTGCCAACATTGGCCCAACATTGTCATGCTATCTGTGTGATGTAATTGATTAAGTACAATTTTGCTGACATAATTTTTGTGGCAGAATAGCCTTTCCCAATAAATTAATAATCAGGTCTGGGAAATGTGAAAATTCAGCTGCAATAGTTGATATCAGTTATCCTAGCTGAATATATAGAGAATAGTTAACTGTTCTGAACTTCTGAGTAGCGTATGGTTTTTCTCATCAAGTGAGATGCAGATGATTATTTTTTACGAAGATGCTAGCCATGTGAAAATAATCCTCGCATCTCACGAGAGGAGAAAACTCATGAGTATGTACTCATAAGAGTTGACTGTTGTGTTTAATATTATATTTTCTATACCAGTTTGTTCAAACCAAACCACAATGAAACACATGGTTAATTAGACCTATACATTCTCAAAGCTACAACATCACCAGCAATTTCTGTTAAAATAACGTGCAAGGGTACCGAATGACGCAGTGCTGAAAGTAGGATAACATCTTGAGAGTAGGATAACAAGTTCGGTCTTCTGGGAGTGGGGGATATGATTTATATTTTGACGTAACAAGTTCTTGAAAATAATAAAGTTATATATTATTCTCTCTAGCTGTTCCGTTTTATGCAACATGACAAACATGGAAAATGCACATTAAAAACGAGCTACCACTTTAAATGAATGTCATCATCTTGTCTACCAAAGTGGTAATTCACAGTACTACATGTTTCCATATTGGAATTTTGAAATTTAATCGACCTCTGGAGTATAGACACAACACAGCAGATGACATAATTGCCATGCTGAATAAAGGCTGTGGTCAGCCCATATATAAAGTGAGGTTATACCAAGTGTAATTTGCCATGCCAAAGAACAGTTGATCCTTCTCAAATTGGCCTTAGTTTCGGGTGAGAATTAAATGTATATAGAGTCACATTATTCAAAGTTGAACCCTTTGATAACCCTTTGTCACAAGAGTAAACAGGGTCAAAGGCCACTGTCTTTTTTTATAATGATTCTGTTGTGAAATTCTTGCGGTAACATGTTCAAAACAACTGTTTGAACTGCGTTTTTATCATGATTGGCTTGGTGTCGACGCTCCCTTTTGCCTCAAAATAAATAATCGTGATTACCTGCAAATTACCTGATGTCACAATTATCAGGTAGGTGAGAGTGATCATTCTTGACAATGAGTAGAGTCAGGGGAAGCGGAGATATTTTTAACATGGCCTTAGATCAGACTATTGAGTGACCTCTCTTCTATTGTATACATGTCATTTAAAACATGTGGCAAAATTACTCCTTGTGCATCACCAAGGACTCATTGTTACTTTCCGCCGAATGTACGTCGAAAATATTGTTGTTTTTTTCTTGACTAAATTATGAATATTGCCAATTCTCTATATACAGACCATTTTGCATGTAAAACAGACCATTTTGAAGAGAAATTATGATAGATTTTTTGTAGATTATATGATTGGGAAATGTGAGGAAATGCCTCCTTTGCTGCACTTTTTAAAAAAATTTCCCAGACCCCCCACCTGCGAGAGGGGGGATACCACCCTCTCATGCTCTCCCCCGCGACGTGTTCCACATTGGTCATCGCTTTGCAATGAATCGTCCATTTCCTCACTATAATTTTTAGCAATATAACACTGGGTCATCACTATGTGCCAAGCTATTCATCACTCACTAAGGGAAGTGTCTTCATTTCATTGATTTTGCATGCAATAAGTAAAGCTTCTTCTAGAATTTCATTTCAAGGTGCAATAACTGTCAGGTCATCAGTTACGGGAACTGGACTCCTCATTGGAAAACTTTTGGCTATTTTAAAATAACTTCACCATAACAAAACTGCTCTTAGCTTGGGAAAATTATTTTCAAGAACTCCTAGTTTTCGCACTTTAATTTACAATTAAATGATGTACCTCTTAAATCTTTCAGTGCCAAGTCCGATTTTTGTATCAACCCATATTTCCTTGATCATTTTTCAAATTTATTGATTATAATAATGTGATACATTGATGGAAAGAGCTCTTAGAGCTCTTTCCATCAATGTATCACATTATTATAATCAATAAATTTGAAAAATGATCAAGGAAATATGGGTTGATACAAAAATCGGACTTGGCACTGAAAGGGTTAAATTAAAGTATATAATTGCAAGCAATTTAGCATCTAGTAAATGTTAGTCCCGTTACTGTTACTAATATATCACCATTATTTATATATAAAAATGAACCATTGTAAAGCATATACAAGTCACAGCCATCAGGCCCCAAAGATATCTTTCCAATCATCTCCACTTTATGTGTACAGGCATATATTCAGTTCTAGATCACTGGTCGAGTCAGTACAGCTGAAGGTATGTGTTAAACATCTGCCGATCATGGGCCTCCTGTTTGGGTACTAGTAGGTTGGGTTGGGGGAGATAACATATGTAATATATGTGTCAAAATGTCGAATAAATAACCAATGTCACCTATTAAAGTATCAAAATACCATTTTCAGTGATCCTAGTAACTATACCAGTTTTGTGAACCTGGGAAATTTAGTGCTGCAAACAATGGAATAAAGACCAATTTAGCTGCATCCCTATGTGTACACAAGCAAAATATTAAGCTTTAACTTCACCAAGTCTTCCAAAATTAAGCATCGATTCAATTAGCCTGGTGGGATCAGTTTACTACATTTTCAGATTTGTGCAGTTTAGGACCAGGAGCCAGTCTATTAATTAATTAAGAGACATTGAGTGCACTTGAATAACCAGACATGTGAGTCGCAGAACCAATGACTATATAGAAATTTTCATTTGCTAAGCAATTGATATGGAAATCAAATCTATTATTAAAATGTGATTTTAGCTCTATCAAAATGCAGCTATGCTAATGCTTGGAGCTACACTAGATATTAGCTAATAAACATACTAAAACCTAGCTAATACTTTAGTGTAATCTAGTATAACTACAGCTTAGCTAAGACATATGCTAAAACATAGCTAATATATTAGTTGTATTTTAGCTTAATAATCAAAGCTTGTCACAAAACGACTCCAGCAGGTTAGAAAGTAGCTAAATTTACTTGATAAAAATAACACCTTGCTAGAAATTAGCTAATTCAACTTGATTAAAATATACTGTGCTAGAACTAAGCTAATTTAACACTGACACAATTCATTGAAATGACGCCTAGCTAAAAAAATTAGCTAATTTTATTCAGCTTTGAATACAAATTTCATCTATGACTAGATCAAGCTAAATATCAGCTAAATTATACTCAGTAGATTTGTACTGCTAACAATTAGGTACTTTCTAGTTAATACTATCACATGACTAGGTCACATGGCAGAGTCATGTGACTATGCAGGCGTCACTGTTGTCTATGGCAGATATTTTGAATCAACTGTTGCACTGAATTTAATCCATGTTTTATCACAATCTTCAGGTAAGTTATTGATTGTGTGGCCTTAATGTTTTCTAATTGACTCATAGAATTTGGCTGTATTTTTATTTCTGATATTATTTTAACAATTATTTTACCATTTCCAAGAATGACCTTCAGGACCACTGTCTACCATTTCATTCCAAAGGCTTGTCTTTTGGTGTTATTTTGGGGAAATCTGAATTTCACTGAAATTTCGCTTTGTATTTTCTCTAAGTATATTTATAGCTAAATGTTAGCTATGACTAGATCTAGCTAAATATTAGCTAGATACTAGTCATAATCTAGAATATAACTAAAATATGAATAGATCCTTTATAAATATTAGCTAAAAACATACTCAGTATTAACTAGAAAGTAACTAATTGTTAGCTACACATATGACAGTATGTTAATGAGATGGCTAAAACTTAGCTAGTAAGTAGCTTATTGTTAGCTGCACATATGTAAATTAGATAGCTAGAACTTTGCTGAAAGTAGCTAATTGTTAGCTGCGGATATGTAAATGAGAGAGCTACATGTAGCTAACTATTCTAGCCTAATTAACATTTTTGGAATGGCTAAATAGTAGCTAATGCTCATTTCCTTTACACAGGACTTTACTAATGAATATTCTTAGCTAATATCTAGTTATGCTAGCTAATCGTGGCCTCGGTGCTAAAATGTATTTATCAATTTTGGTGGGAAAATGAGATAACGGTACCGTTCAATTCGTTTTTATGTCAGTGTTCTATTGTTTTATCTCCACTTTGGACAATTAATTGATTTATTTTGTAACACGTGATCACAAAAATTTCAGTGCTATAATGTTCTCGAGCAAGTAATGGGAACTAATGGCTGTCAATATACCTGGCTGGAAATAGAGCTTTCGTACTGTTACATGTATATATGAAATCTTAATTTTAGCTGAATTATTTTGTTAAAATAGCACAGAAAATGACATAATGTGCAAGTTTTATACTTTGGAATGATTTAAAAACCTAAAAAACACTTTAGCGCTTACAAAAAAAGCCAAATTGTTCAATCTCCAAACACATGTCAACGAATTACATGAATGATACTGACATTTAAAGCATGACTATATAAACATTTTAGTTTTTCGTTTTCCAAGGATAAAATGAAAACAGCATAATTTGAAAATAAAGCAGACATATACAAAAACCAGATGGTCAAATTTTCAAATTGAGTTTCCCACAAAAAAAAGAAAGGATATAGAGCATTATAGCATCGATGCGACATAATGGGACAGGTTGATCAAATTTGGCTTATAATTAACTAGAACATAGCTAAATATTTGTGGGGGTACTTATATGATGTAGAAACTTAAACTGTTGTTACCGAATTAGACTGGCCTTGCGCCAATCTAACCTGTCGCCCGATTCGTAATAACCTGACCCCTCTACCTCAGTTAGTCTCCAAAATTAATCTTCCATTTTCACTTAGTTTTCCAAAAGTTGAATTTAGAACTTCAAAATGATTTTCATAGCAAATCAGGAAGACCGATTGATTTTTCCTGATGAAGGTCCAGATTGGGCCGAAAGCTTGAAGTAAAGAGAGTGAAAGTAATGGTATATTTGTTTATATTACTGTCCCTCTTTGGACGATGGATTATGCTGACAATTTGGTCTTCATTATACATTTGAAGACAATTTAGCTTGCATGAAGACTTTAATAGTGAAGATTAGTGTAAGATCAAATAAGAAAACCATTGTCATATATTAAACCTTAGGACTTGTTACTCCTCCCTATCAAAAGTGAATAGTCATTTAAGTAGTACAAAGAAGTATGGTATATAGCTAGCATCTCCCTCATCATTTAAAAAAAATCCTGAGAAACGAACTACTTTATGTTTTTGTATTTTTCAGGTAGCTTATAACGGAGAGGTAATTTTCTGCAGAACACTACATGTGATGAACTGTAGCTATGGCGATTTGAAGACCAGTCAATATGGCAGATGTCGGGAATATTGTTGTCATTTTTGTGGTATATGTTGTCTTAAGTTATGCTGAAACTCAGCTTTCTAAAGCCAACCTTTCCACACTGAGGCTTGTCCACCTGGTGAGTGATATATTATTTTGATAATTGTCCCCCGACTTTCTGTCGGAGGACTATTGTAATGACCCCCATCCGTCCTTGTGTGCATCCAGAACCATTTTCTGATCAATGTTTTAAAAATTGGCACATATATCAACCAGCATGGGAATCTGCGCACCTGCGATTTTGAGTTCGGTCAAAATCATTTTGGCAGAGTTATTGCCTTTTTTCAACATAGAATCATACATCCTGGGATGCATCTTATGTCCAAGCCTGTGATACATCATTTTCTAGTCAATTTTTTTTAAACTTCGCATATGATTTTGAGTTCAGTCAGAGTCATTTTGGCAGATTTATTGCCCGTTTTAGACAGAATTGTACATCCTGGGACGCATCTTTTGTCCAAGCCTGTATTTCGCCATTTTCCAGTCAATTTTTTTTTTAACTTTGCACAGATGGAAACCAGCATGGAAACCTGCGATTTTGAATTCAGTCAGTCATTTTGGCGGAGTTATTGCCATTTTTCGACATAGAAATGTTTTATGTTTTTTATTTTAGAGTTATTGACTCTTTCTCGACACATTGAAGATGTGCAACATATTTAGTTACTATGCACTTTGTATTATATTGGTGTAATCAATTCCTCCTACAGTTTTTAGCTCACCTGAGACGAAGTCTCCGGTGGAGCTATAGTCATCACTCCTCGTCCGTCCATCCGTCGAGCCGTCCGTCCATCCGTCAACATTCTTTGAACATCTTCTCCTCTGGAACTGTAAGACCGAATTGGTTCATATTTGGTGTGGATGTTCCCTAGGTGACTCTCATTCAGATTTGTTCAAATGAGGTCACTGGGTCAAATAGTTGCGAAACCAGGGCCATAACTCTATTCCTTCATAGTAATTCTTACAACGACTTCTTGTCCAGAACCATTGGGCCGATTTAGCTAATATTTGGTATGGAGGGTCCTTGGGTGACTGGTGTTCAAATTTGTTCAAATGGAGGTCACCCGATCAATTAGTTGAGAAACCAGTGCCATAACTCATAGTAATTCTTAGAATGACTTCTTCTCAAAAAATATTGGGCCGATTTAGCTTATATTTGGTATTGAGGGACCTTGGGTGATTGGGGTTTAGGTTTGTTCAAATGGGGTCAATGAGTCAAATAGTGGCAGAGCCAGGGACATAACTTCTAAAAAAAAATTACCTTTTTGCATTTTGACCTTTGACCCCACCCACCCTCCCCCACCCCACCTCCTGTCCCTGCCACACCACGCTGTACCATACCATGTTATCTCTGCCTAGTTCATCCTGGCTTTCAAGGTTATGGGAATTTTTTTAAGCTAATGTAGTCAGGCATTCAAATAAATCATGTATGTCATATTCTAGCAGGGATGTCCCCACAGTGTTGGGGGGGGGGGGGTGGTGATTGACAGATTTGTTCAATGAAATGTAATTTTGAAGCTCACCTGAGACGAAGCTATAGGCTATAGTCATCACTTCTCATCTGTCATCTGTTATCTGTCTGTCCGTCCATCCATCTGTCAACAATTCTTTGAACATCTTTTCTAGATCATAAGACTGAATGGGTTCATATTCGTGTGGATGTTCCCTAGGTGACTCACATTCATATTTGTTCAAATGAGGTCACTCTGTCAAATGGGGGGTGATTGACAGATTTGTTCAATGAAATGTAATTTTGAAGCTCACCTGAGACGAAGCTATAGGCTATAGTCATCACTTCTCATCTGTCACCTGTTATCTGTCTGTCCATCCATCCATCTGTCAACAATTCTTTGAACATCTTTTCTAGATCATAAGACTGAATGGGTTCATATTCGTGTGGATGTTCCCTAGGTGACTCACATTCATATTTGTTCAAATGAGGTCACTCTGTCAAGGGGCATAACTCTTGCCCTCCATATTAATTCTTAAAAACGACTTCTCGTGTACCATCAGGTTGAATGGGTTCATATTTGGTATGAAGGGTCCTTTGGTGACTGTAGTTCAGATTTGTTCAAATGGGGTCACCTGGGCAAATAGGGGCCAAGCAAAGGACAGTTTTCCTCTTAATATGCTTCCTTCACACGGACCATCAGGTTTATTTTACTGATATTTAGTATGAAGGGTTCTTTGGATTCTGGGATTCAAATTTATTCAGATGGGGTCACCAGGTTAAATAGGGTGAGACCAGGGACATAACTGTATGTCTCTATAGTAATACTTAAAATGTCTTCTCAAGAGTGGTTGGACTATTTAGCTTACATATAGTATGGAGGATCCTTTAGTGACTGAGATTCAGATTTGTTAACATGAGGTCAACCCGTTAAGAAATGACGGGGCTATGGGGACTTAAGACTTTTGTGTCTAATAAAGTCATTAAAATACAAAATTCATTAAAACATCTACCTTGGAAATACCTGACTGATTAATCTGATATACATATAGTGTTCTTGGGTCCATGGCTAATTGGGCTTTAAACATGTCTAAATGGTTTTATAAAAAGGCGCTTGTGAGATTGGAAATTTCCAACAATTTAGAAAGTTTGATATGTCGGTTGTGAAATTCCAACCTAAGACTTGGGAGTCTGCAGCCCGGTCGGGAGGGGACTTCTTGAGATGGAGGAGGGGGGTGATCAGTAGTGTACAGTTGGTAATTTCAAGGTGGATATTCACCGATCTATATACATGAAGCCTCTCTAGTCACATATCCTGTTTAGATCTAATTCTTTTAAAGTGATTATGAAAAGTTTTGACTGTTGTGGTCTCCAGAGTCCCAGTCTTATCAATCTTTGCAGTCTGGTGAGCGACCCCACAGTCTTTGACTGTCTTGTTATTAGAGGGATCTGATACCCATAAACCTTCAAACCTGCCAAATTTTGGTCAGTGAACATTATTTTAGGTTGCGCCGTCCTTCAGATTTGAAACTGAGTCATTTGTTTGTCTGATATTTTGGATCCAGAAATCTACAACATGCATATAATTGTCCCTCGAAAAATAAATGTTATGGGGACAATAGAAATTGTCTATGTCTGTCATGTCAGTCATGACAGCCATCCGTCCATCTGTTCATGTGTCCGTCACACCATCTTTTTTGGGAGATGTGTTGTCGGCAACTTTTATTCAGAAAAAATAGATTATTTGGTTTATATTTTTAGGCCTTGAGCCCTTCACCACACACATACAGTAATGCTCTAATTAATCGACTCCTTAATCACAGCAGAATTATGGGTAACTTTTCAGGATTTAGTCGGAAATATGGCTTGTTGCCATTCATAGGAAAGTTTTCCCCGATACAATACAACAGCCCAATTATAATGCCATGATACTGATTAAGTACTCCATTATAATCAGTAAATACACTTCAAATATGCTGTGTTAAAATTTGCATACTGATATATTCAGTAATGTCCTAAGTAATCGACTCCTTAAACACAGCAGAATTATGGGTAACTTTTCAGGATTTAGTCAGAAATATGGCTTGTTGCCATTCATCGGAAAGCTCTCCCTGAGAGCTTTCCGATGAATGGCAACAAGCCATATTTCCGTCTAAATCCTGAAAAGTTACCCATAATTCTGCTGTGGTTAAGGAGTCGATTAATTAGACCATTACTGTATGCCATCATTCATTGAGCTATTTGAGCCTGTGAGCCATTACATGTACCAGACTTAAGTTTGTACTGATCCATCATACAGCAAAACGATGCGATATATATCCACACTTTCACATATGCATGTAATATATTTCTTGTCTATATTATTGTAGAGAGCAACCAGAAAAGGTCAAATAAATTATAATATTGTACTTTTCTTTTCTCATTAGGTCTATCGTCATGGCGACCGATCTGCAACTCATGTTTATCCTACTGACAAGAACAATGAATCAAGCTGGCCAGAAGGTTTTGGTCAGCTGACAAAGGTTAGCACTACCCTCATAGAACACTCTTAGTGCAAGCGACCTAAATTAGGAGTTGATCCTGGTCAATTTTGGACCTGCTGTATATACTGTACTAGGTTATTGTATTTGGACACCCATAATGTAGCGCTGAAACGGTTGAAAATTTTTTGTAACCAGATAATCGCGAGATCAACCCGTATTATAACTGGATATCAGCTACATCCAACCACCCATTTTACATTCATAGTCTACCTTACATATGTACGAAGATATCTCTAGAGTTTGAATTATTAACTCAATGGCAAACTCCCTCGATGTTTACACAGACAAAACTCTTACCAAATGAATGGAAATCACCAAACGCGAGTTGTAATAAGCCACGTGTTAACTAGTGAAATGAAACCCACAGCATTCATATATGGAATTGTCATACATGACTTGTTTTCATTCACTACCTGTATTACCTGACAAAAAGTAGGAACATTGAAGTTTTTACAAAAAGCTACTGAAAAGGGCACATTTCTTTTACCCTACTTTTGTGTTACTCAACGAACCATGTTTGCTGTTACAGCCATAAAGCTTTTTGTTGACAATGAACTGGATGTCAAGAATTGCAGTGAAGCTATCAATTTTGATTTCTATGTGCATGGAAAATCTTGAGATGATATAGTCAAGCAAATGATAACCCGTTGTACTAATTTCCAGACTTTACTGGTTCTATTCAGGAACATGTTATATTTTTTACAGGTTGGTATGATGCAGCATTATCAACATGGACAATATCTCCGGAGAAGATATAATGGCTTCCTTAACCCTAAATACAACTTGAAGGATGTGAGTCTATCTGATGTTTCTTAATCCTTTGCAGCATTACAGATCCTGTGCCAGTGCATTCTCTTATATATGCGAGTCTCCCATAGGGAAACTCGCATACATATGTGAATGCACTGGCTTACATGGTCAATGTCTATATCATGCTTAGGTGCATGGGACTTACAAATTATTATTTTTATTTGTCAAAATTATGTTATTTTCTAAGATAAAATTTATAACTACTGTATTATTACCGTTACTTGAAATCCATTATTACTACATCTAAATACTATGAAGTCATTGTTCATATCTATACATTACATATTCATATAACAATTGCACTTAATTCATTCGTAAAACTTAGATTGTATCAGATTTCACTGTTTGGTGTAAATCTGTAGAAGTTCGTTTTGGACTTAAAATGAAAATGAAATTGATCAAGCCAGCTTTTATTAATATTATTGCCCAATTTCATACCTCGAATACCTTTATTGTTTACATACTACCGTTACTATCGAAATAACATGATGATGTGTAGACATAGACTAAATTGATGAATTATAATTTACACAAAGCAGTTATATGTTTGTGAACAATATCTCACAATTTATTAACCCTTCCATGACTGGAGCCTTTTGAAATTTTGCGAAAACCCTGTTCCAATGCATTCTCTTATATATGCGAATCTCCCATAGGGAGCTTTGCATATATAAGAGAATACATTGGCCTAACAATATTTACCTTAACCATAAGCCAGTGCATTCTCATATATATGCAAAGCTCCCTTTTGGAGATTTGCATATATAAGAGAATGCATGGCCCAGGATCTTGCTGCACCAGCGCAGCTCCTGTCATTAAAGGGTTAAGGATATTAAGCATCATTTGTCTGATATGAATGTGAGGAACCGAAACTTAGGCTAACTAACATAACAAGTAAACAAGTAAGCAACATAGAATTTATAAAGCTGCCTTCTTCATTTCGAATCAATATGTTTATGATTACAGATACATGTTCGAAGCACAGATTATGATAGAACCTTAATGAGTGCTCAGTCAAACCTCGCAGGCCTTTATCCTCCAGCAGATGACGACAAATTGAATCCCGACATTCCATGGCAACCGATACCCGTGCACACATCAGAGGCTGCTCACGACTATGTAAGTTTATAAATAGAGAATATCTAGTGTTTTTGAGGTGAAACCAAAAATGTTCTTATGACTGACCAAGACAAATTTTATTTTCACTAGCGGCTTGCCACGAGTGAGAATAAACAGTTGCCTTGGTCACGAATGAGATCATTTTTGGTATCTACTCAAAATCATTAGATTTTCATTTTTAGCTCAACTTGACAAAAGTAAAGTTTGAACTATTGCCATGTGTTGGTATCTGTTGTCCATCAGTCTATGCGTACATGAACACTTACCTTTAGAACACCATACAGGTCACATCTTTCATCCGATCATCACCAAACTTCATATGGATCTTTGGGGTGACCTCTAGATGGGACCCATCAATTTTTTCTGAAATTTGTTACATTCACATTTGAATCCATCAGCATACCCAATGGCCCACATTTATCAGGTGAAATATTTTGAAAATTTACATGCACACCCTACAGGACACATCTCTCATCGGATCATCACCAAACTTCATATGGATCTTCTGTTTGACATCTAGAATGAAGCCATCAATTTTTTCTGACATTCCTTAATGTTTAAGATCACTTCTAGATGGGAGGATATTGGGAGCAATGGAATTTAAACAAATTTGGATGAAAAACATGGCTGCTAGCAGCCATCTTGGATTTTTTAACTTTACATTTTTACGTTCTGCATTCCTGATCGCTCCATTAACTGTGATGTTTGTCATCTCCAACACGGTCAGCGCTGGACCGAAATTTACTTTTGCCAAATAATTTGCCAAATGAAATATTTTTTGCCAAATTATTTTAGCATTTGCCAAATGCTATCCTGATAGTATCATTTTCGACAACCTCACGTCTTATGTTTCAACACATGCGGTTTGGACAACTTTTGATATCGATAGAAAAGCAGTTAGTTAATGATTAGTTATACTCGCATCTCGGTTGTGGTTTATCATACAACAATAAGCCAGTCTCCAAACAGTACAATGGTACTCTGCTGCATCAGAGGGGCATATCACAGGATGATTAGCTATGTAAACATCCCACCACACTAAATAATAGTAATCCCTCCAACCACCGGTACTAATGCTATGAGATTAACTGCATCTTAATAGAGGTGTTAACTTTTCCTAAACCTTATAAAAGAGTTTCCTGAAATGAGTGGTATTGATTGACCAATATTTTTCAAATTTCTTGATGAATTAATAAGTGACTTGCCAAAACTTTTGCCAAATGAAAATATTTTTTGCCAAATGAGAATTATTTTTGCCATTGGCAAATTTGGAAAGTGGCAGCATGAACCCTGCTCTCCAAGTTTAACTACAGTGTCATTGACACTTTATTTTGTATGCGCTTGAAAAGAAATTCACCATTTCAACAATAAAAGTTCTCGTAATCACCTTTAATCATTGCACTGATCTCTGTCAGTCTTACTTCACTGGCCACCATAGAAAAATATAGTTCCCATATTAATCCATTGATTTATACAGCTGTTTTTCATTAAATCTCTGACTAAACAGCTTAAGCTTATTAAAGTGGAATTGTCACAGAATTAATTATCAGCTTGAATTTGGCATCTACCATGTTTGCTGCAATGGCTATTTGTTGATCAACAACATTCCATCAAAATATGATTTAATTATGGCTGATTTTTGTGACATGGAAAGTTATAAGAATTTTTCATTTTCGAGAGACTTTAGAAAGTCTAATGACAGTGATCACGTGAGACGTAACATTATAGGAAGAAGTAATAGCAAAGTGTACTATAGTAAATACTGGAATAAGAGTGACTTATTTAAAATTGAAGTTTTATAAATAACTAGCAGATTAGCCCGCCACTGGCGGGATTGGTCCCATGGCTTTGGTCGATCCATTAATTTTTGTTTTTCAAGGTAACCCCGTACAGGCACGCCGACAGCATCATATAACCCGACAAAAATATTCCCCGTCCCGAGTTGACCATACATAAAAAATTTCACGTCGATGTCACTGCTGACGACCGAGATATCGCCCAAGGTCATTTGTGGGTACCTGTTTCAAGGTGAAGGTCACCTCAGGCGGACAAACTGACCCGACGAAAATCTCCCCCGTCCCTTGGAAGCCCTAAGTAGGAAATTTCGTCTTGATATCCCCAGTTTCCGAGACGGTCGATTGAGCCGTATTTATACTTGTGTATATAAACGCTCTTTAACAAGGGTGAAGGAGTGCTAGGACGTTCTCAGAAGCGGTGCGATGGCACTTATCGTGGCTTTTTACACTTAGATAGCAAGTTTGGGCTCAATCGGTCGAGCCGTTTTCGTGTCTATAAAGGATACACACACATATATATACATATATAAGGAAGTTTCAAAATATATAGTAGACTAGCCGATGAGCCCGATGTTGCCCGGGCTATTCAAAAACCAAATTTCAAATCGATAGCTCTACCCGTTTCCGAGATCTGGTCTGCGCATGCGCGAAGCTGGCGTTGCACGGGCTCGGCGACCCGATAAAATTCGTATCCGGGGCAAGATACATTCACATAGCAAATTTCAAGTCGATAGCTCCACCCGTTTCCGAGATCTCGTCTGCGCATGCGCGAAGCTGGCGTCGCACGGGCTCGGCGACCCGATAAAATTCGTATCCGGGGCAAGGTACATTCACATAGCAAATTTCAAGTCGATAGCTCCACCCGTTTCCGAGATCTCGTCTGCGCATGCGCGAAGCGGGCGCCGCACGGGCTCGCCAATACGACAACGTCCACCGCCTGGTCAAACTACACACACGTACCAAGTTTCGTCCCGATCGGTCGAGAATCGTAGATTTGTATAAATGACAGACAAACAAACAGACAAACAGAGGTCTTCAAAATATATATGAGATATATATTAAAAATATGGAGAGTTTACTCCTAGCATTTTGCACAGTAATACTACTGAATTTGTCTTTATCTCATGGTTTTGAGCACTAAATTACCCAGGTATTATGTTGCACATGTTCGCTGAAACTGGGTTTTTGATTCCCAGGTTTGGCTCATGCACCTATTCAATTCGATTCTTGAATATCACCCCTTACTCGATTCAAGAATATATTCAACTGTAAACCCTATATGTGTAGGAGCCGAAGGCCATTAAAATAAAATATCTGTGTTCTCGGGCAATTAGATATCAATTTTGAAATGAGGAAGGTAGGTTATTTATTTTTATTTTTTCTCAAAATCTGGAATACATTCTCCAGAAACCATAAAAAGAGAGGGCAAGCCTTGATATAGTGTGTCTGTCATTTGCAGAATGAGGTCGCCCAGAGGGTAAATTTAGTGATGCTACCCTGCTTAGCGGGCTAGCATCACCAAGTTCACCCTCTGGGGACCTCATTCTGCTGAGGTTTAAGCAGAATTAGGTCCCCAGAGGGTGAATTTGGTGATGCTAGCCCGCTATGTGGGGTAGCATCACTAAATTCTCCCTCTGGGGACCTCATTCTGCAAATGACAGACACACTATTTTCAGGCTTGAGAGAGGGAGGTGCCTGAGAACACAGAATATTTATTTATTTGGCCCAAGTAAGATTTATTTAATATTATTATAGTTAATGGGCCATGGAGACTGCCCTCGCCTTGGAGAGCTAAAACAGAATGTCAACCAAACACAGGTCTACAGAGAAACTGCTGAAAAATACAAGGTATGACAACAATGTGTGGTAGATCATTCCATGATTTATACTCTGGCTACATCCATGGAGTTCATATGTTCAAAACCTGGGAACTTTTAAAAGTTTTTTGGAGTCATTTTTGCAATAAACAGTGACTTTATTCCTGAGGGGAAATTTCATGACTGTAAGCAATGCAGAGCCAAAGCAGCTCACAAAAGCCATCTAAATGATGCAATCTTGAGTTATGATCTTCACATACTGTGAAATGCGTTATTAACCCTTTCAGTGCCAAGTCCAATTTTTGTATCAACCCATATTTCCTTGATCATTTTTCAAATTTATTGATTATAATAATGTGATACTTTGATGGAAAGAGCTCTAAGAGCTATTTCCATCAATGTATCACATTATTATAATCAATAAATTTGAAAAATGATCAAGGAAATATGGGTTGATACAAAAATCAATGTATCACATTATTATAATCAATAAATTTGAAAAATTATCAAGGAAATATGGGTTGATACAAAAATCGGACTTGGCACTGAAAGGGTTAAGGAACAGATATTAACTAAGAAATATGTTACCTTACCTGCATTGTTCTTCAATGTTTCAAAGTTCCCCATCAGAATATTAGAGATTCATGGCATATGGTCTATGACAATAATAGCATTAGATCACTGTGTGGTAGGTAGTAAATTCAGCAAAAATAAAATATGATGACCTCCATATTTGGTAAGATGTATAGTTTATTAAATATGCTCTATTTTTTTCCTGACCGCACAAAATTCCTATGAAACTCTTTTTCAAAGAACATTTCAATTACTCAAACAAAAAAAATAACAACGAAACATCTAGTGTTACACATATTTCACTCAAAAGTGTTTTAAACACTTAATTTCGAACCCCAAGATAACACTATATAAAATATATGCCATATTGTATTACCATTTGAAAGAGGAAGCTACAAAACATTGTATTTTCAACTTATTTGATGTAATAAACTGTGAACATGTTGATATTGTTGAGATAAAGATAACTGTTTAGTGTTAAAGTTTCTACACAAAGTATATTATTTTCAATGGAAGGGGAATAAATATAGGTTATCACCACCATGTGTGTTTCTGAGATCCGTATTCAAGTCGAGCTGCCTTCTCTGGGCAGTCTATCGACGAGTCCGTAGGACGAGTCGATAGACAGCCCAGAGAAGGCAGCGAGACTTGAATACGGATCTCGGAAACACACAGGGTGATGATAACCAATTTATCTTACAATTCGTCCCATAAAAATGCAATAAAACTCAATTTAAAACAGGAACTATTTTATTACGCGCAACACACAACGTACACAATTCTCAGCACGCGACGTTGTGATAAGTCAAATTCTGAGAAATTCACGTCACTATTCAAATTCACTTTGGCTGGAATCCGATTCAATGAAGAGGCGACGATATTTTCGTTTCATATGTTCGACATAATTGTCACTTTTAACAGGATAATTGTATTATGTTATGGTGCAATCTCCTTGGATAGTGATAGTGTTGGCGAGAGGCATTGCCGGAGATGACTGTCCATTCAGAGTTTTGGTGAATTTTGAACTTTCTAGTTTCCGACACTTCGACAATCGAGTTCTGACTCGCACTAAAATAACCCATTTAGAGGAAATGCAATAAATCACAGACTTTTCGTAAGTATTCTGTTTTATATCCTTAACATAAGATAAAATTAATTTGATTTTCCCTTCTGTATTTTATCGAATAAAAATGCGTTCAGTAGCTTTTGATCAAGACCGTACTGAATTACGGGGAATTCCCTACTTCGCTAAAATAGAAATTGTCAAAATAGTCCGTATTCGTGCGCGCTGTAAACAATGTGTAAACTTCGTTCCTTTTTCGATTTCCAAACATTTTTGGGTGGTTATTTTGAGCTTTTAGGGCCCTGTCTCCACATTTTGTCAACTTTATTGAACTAATTATTGATTATTTTACATTCGTAGCACACGAGTATATTATTTTACGACTTTTAGTTGGTTATTTAGACGTTTTGTTTTGAAAACAAGCCAGTTGTCGAAACGCACGTGCACCAGCTGTTGCCATCGAAGATATCCTTGTTGCCATCCAGGATACAAGATCGGAAACCGCCTAGGCGTTTTCGCGTGTATTTGATGAAATATAGCTATATTGTAAGATAATTCTATATATTTATAGATTTAAAATAAACTGTAGTTTGAATTCTGTTGCAATCTGGGAGTCATAACGAGGGAAATGATTTTATGATTTCAGCTATTTTTATTACTCTATGGGCACCTTCTGAGACCCAGACGTTCCACATGGTGATGCATTAAAGTATTTTAATCAGATTTTATGGCATAGATTGTTATTAAAACCGTATATCAAGACACAAAAATAATCGGTGAATTGAAAATTAAGTGGGCCTTTAAAGATTTTTGAATTATTTGAAAAAATTGAGACTTGATTTATAGGCTAATAATAGGATTTTGTTATTTTCGTGTGAATGTGGCAGGTAACAGGGTAATTGCGATCCATTGGCCCCATTCAAATAGATGCTATAGTAGGACATGCTTTATCTCAACTTTCTTCAAAAATAGTCTAGAATACTTTGACAAGAAGTAATCAAAAATTAATTGAAAATACTCTTGATTACAAATACAATACTTTGGCTTCTAGAATTCTTGATTACAAATACAATACAAATACTTCACAATTTATAATCATTAGGCCAATCTAAAAAATTGTTAGATTTACATCCCCTCCAGACCCTATTTTTAGTCCCCTCAATTTGTTTATTATATGGATCTTTTTAAATGTAAACTTTTTTCTTATGCATTAATCATTAAATTACAATTCAATGACCAGTTAATCAGTCTATTTTGATCAAATTATGCAATCTAAATCACCTTGTATTATATAGGATAAGATACTGCTTCAATATCTAGAACCGTCCTTGACCATTTATGTTAGGAAAAATAAAATATAAAAAATAAAATTCGCCCACCCACCCCATTTTTCTGAAAACGTTGGATGTAAATCTAGCAGTTAATTTATGTTTGCCTTACAAATACAGAATACGATTACCCCATCCCTGAGGGTATTCAGTAATGCCCTAAATAATCGACTCCTAAACCACAGCAGAATTATGGGTAATTTTTCAGGATTTAGTCGGAAATATGGCTTGTTGCCATATTTCTGACTAAATCCTGAAAAATTACCCATAATTATTATGTGGTTAAGGAGTCGATTATTTAGGGCATTACTGTACATTCTTATATCTCCAGGACCTGATACAATATATCTCGAAACATGCAGGAGTTCCGGCAGAACTGGAAAGTGTTCTAAATGTGATTGATCCCATCTTCTGTGAGGTAATTAATCAATTTATAAATATCTACCTTAACCCTTTCAGTGCCAAGTCCGATTTTTGTATCAACCCATATTTCCTTGATAATTTTTAAGAGCTCTTTCCATCAATGTATCACATTATTTTAATCATTAAATTTGAAAAATGATCAAGTAAATATGGGTTGATACAAAAATCGGACTTGGCACTGAAAGGGTTAATCTTACATAGTGCATTATACCATCATAAGCTGTTCACAGGGACCAGTCTAGAGTAATTATTGAGATTGGGAGAAGGCACTTCTCCCTATTACATTATTAGTGAGAAATGGACTGTTTCCAGGAGAAGTCGTAAAGGCTGAAGTTCAATTTTATCTCTAACATCATCTTTCTGTGTTCTAATAAGTATTATGCAATACAACAGCCCAATTATAATGCCATGATACTGATTAAGTACTCCATTATAATCAGTAAATACACTTCAAATATGCTGTGTTAAAATTTGCGTACTGGTATATACAGTAATGCCCTAAGTAATCGACTCCTTAAACACAGCAGAATTATGGGCAACTTTTCAGGATTTAGTCAGAAATATGGCTTGTTGCCATTCATCGGAAAGCTCTCCCCGAGAGCTTTCCGATGAATGGCAACAAGACATATTTCCAACTAAATCCTGAATAGTTACCCATAATTCTGCTATGTTTAACCCTTTAACCAACAGAACGGCCCTGTGACAATGCATTCTCTTATATATGCGAATAGACCATAGGTCACCTCGCATATATAAGAGAATGCATTGGCTTAACACATATTAAAAATGATAAAATTGTCAAAGAATGTAGAAAAATATTATAAAAAATGTAAAAAAATGTAAGAAAAAATTATAAAATTGTTAAAGAATGTAAGAAAAAATGGTAAAAAATGTTAAAAAATAATTTTGTTAGGCCAATCCATTCTCTTATATATGGGGAGATGTCTCCCAAGTCACCCTCTAGGCTGGTCCCTGTCTCCCAAGTCACCCTCTAGGCTGGTCCCTGGCTTGTCAGAATTGTCAATACTAGTTTGATTCCTGACAGACATGGATTTGTTATCAACGTAAAGGGAGATTACACTGATTTATATTTCTGGGTTAATTTGTCAGTCGCTTATTGGGGGGTAAATGCTTTTATACAGTAATGCCCCAAGTAATCGACCCCTTAACCACAGCAGAATTATGGTTAACTTTTCAGGATTTAGTCGGAAATATGGCTTGTTGCCATTCATCGGAAAGCTCTCAGTTTCTGATGAATGGCAACAAGCCATATTTCCGACTAACTACTGACAAGTTACCCATAATTCTACTGTGGTTAAGGGGTCGATTACTTAGGGCATTACTGTACTAGCAGTGGACTGATTTTCGGACAAAATTTACTTTATTTTCTCCAGAAATAAAACTGACAACATTGTGATATGAGCTATAGCGCTATATGCAAGCATGGAAATAGTGCATCCGACATTGGCAGAATGAGGTTCCCAGTGGGTGAATTTAGTAATGATACCCAGCGTCACCAAATACACCCTCTGGGAACCTCGTTCTACTTAGGCCTTGACTGCTATGGGAGACCTAGGATCAGATTGAAGTTCCCCAGTTGATGTTAGTCATGTTTACCTGTTATGCACCTCGATTATGCAATTTATCTTCTGTGAAATTAGGGGATGTAGAAATTGAACAGAAGAGAAAAAGTAACAAAAACAATGTTAATTTGAGACTATAGTTACTTTCCAGAAGATGAGGCCTAAGCAGAATGGAGTCCCCAGAGTGTAAATCTGGTATGCTAGCCCGCTGTGTGGGGTATCATAACTAAATTCACCCTCTGGGGACCTCATTCTGCAAATTTCAGACACACTATATCCAGACTTGGCCATATGATTGTAAATTCCAATAAAGCAAAAACCCTCATCTTTATCATTACTCTGTTTACTTACAGCTATGTTACTATGAATTTTTTTTTTTTTGAAATTGACCCTGCATCTTACGCATAATTTTCAGTTTGGAGAGGAAAATATCCAGTAATTAAACCTTTCATGACGAGAGCTGCGTTGGTGCAGCATTGAAGATCCTGTGCCATCGCATTCTCTTAGATATGAAAGTTTCGCATAGGGTCAGGGTTGGTGCTGGACGAGAATTTTCTTTTGCCAAATGAAATTATTTTTTTGCCAAATTAAAAGAATATTTGCCAAATTTAATTGCACGTATAATTGGGGAAATTATCGTGTTTTTATCTTTGTTATATACTGTAAAAACTAACCACATACACAGGTAAAATGAGCTACTTTAAAAGCAAGTTAGTGATATTAATAAATATAAAAAATAGCAATAAATATCTAAGCGACATCTGCCTACACAGTCATCAAGCATACATATTATTTCGCCTTCTATTACTGATGAAATCAATGAGCCATAAATTAATCTGTTGTCATCCGCATTCGGCTGATTAAACTATTCTCTTATACTCGATAATGCTGACATCATAAATACGTGCTATATAATGTCGCCATTACTTTGCATTGTTACAATGACTACATGCGTCCATAATCCAAACGGACAGAGAGAGGATTAACTGTTAAAACAAACTCATAATTACCTTTTGGGTTATCTACAATGAGATCATTTTAGATAGTACTTACAACAGCCTCAATGAAATATTTACAGAACATCGCTTTTTTCAGACTCACATTTTAACCACGGTCGATTAGCTGTTTGATGAAAGTTGGATTATAACAGAAAGATGGGATTACCGTTTTGTGAAAACTGTTGACATAACACTGCTGACTGCGCTACATATAAATTAATTGATATATTTCTTGTTTTGGTTTCCCATATTATTGTCTGTAATTCGGCACACATAATGAATAACCCACTTTGATGATGTGTTTTGACTAGATAGTTCACATCCCATAATTAAAAACTCACTTGCCAAAATTTTTGCCAAATGAAAATATTTTTTGCCAAATGAAAATATTTTTTGCCATTGGCAAGTGGCAGCGCGAACCCTGCATAGGGTTCTTTAAATATTTCAGGAAGCTCCAGTCATGGAAGGATTAACTTACAACAGTTTATATAGAGAGGATTTACAACTCATCCCAAGTTTATAGAAATATTTACAAAACTCGTCCAGTAAATTAGGTCTGAACCTCTCCAAAGGCTTGGCCCAGACCTACATGTAATTTACTGGACGAGTTTCTCGGCACAGACCTAATTTACATGAAAAGTTTTGTAAATTTCTCTATAAACGAGGGATGTGTTGTAGATTATTATTTATTACTTGATCTAAAACCTCAGTAAAACATACTTAACCCTTTCAGTGCCAGGGGACGATCTCATCGGCCCTAATTTACGGTCTGTAAAATCGGGCCCAAAAAAAAAAAAAAAAAAAAAAAAATTTTTTTTTTTTTTTTTTATAGATTTTTTTTGGGTTGAATGTTTTTGGGTATGCTTAAGCATGCTATAGCAAATAAATTTAAAAACAAACTAGATAAAACCTTAGGGACATGTTATAACTCAAAACTATTACCAAGTATTCATAGTAATAATTTTGATGCCCATAAAAAACGTAAGATTCCCTGGCACTAAACCTACAAAAAAGTCTGTTAAATAATATAAGAAACAATTATTAAAATTGTAAAAATTGTAACAAATAATAACAAATGATGAAAAATTGTTAGGCCAATGCATTCTCTTATATATGCGAGGCAACCTATGGTCGACTCGCATATATAAGAGAATGCATTGGCACAGGGTACATGTATATGGGTTGATACAAAAAAATAGGACCTGGCACTGAAAGGGTTAAGTCAATAAATGGAACATGAAACTAACAGCGGCTTCTATAAGGTCTGTGACATTACGTTTACTAAGGCCGGCAACGACGTTTTACAGAACTACAGTAATGCTCTAATTAATCGACCTCTTAACGACGGCAGAATTATGGGTAACTTTTCAGGATTTAGTCGGAAATATGGCTTGTTGCCATTCATCGGAAAGCTCTCGACGAGAGCTTTCCGATGAATGGCAACAAGCCATATTTCCGACTAAATCCTGAAAAGTTACCCATAATTCTGCCGTCGTTAAGAGGTCGATTAATTAGAGCATTACTGTATGCATTTTTTGCCCATGCAAAAGTCATACTAAATCATCAATAATCACAAACATCGATTTAGCATACATAGCATACAGAATTTAAACAGACGATAAGCCAGAAGTAAAAAGTCACGTTTGCACAACAATAATACATTTGGGTAAACCTGGCACTATTTCATGTTATACAATGACCATTGTATATCGTAATTATAGAGTGGGTTTGATGAATGGAATAAGTGTCGAATCATGTAATAAAGTCTTTAGCTATTAAACTTATTGGTTATCCGAACATATTCCTAAACCATGGGTAACCTAAGCTCTAATCAGTGGAATGAAAAATAGGTTATGCAAAAATTAGAATTCTGCAGTGATGTGTTTATTTAACCTTATAGACTCGACATAATAAGTCACAACCAGACTGGGTTCTCCAGAACCAAACATATGAGAAACTACTCATATTAAAGGACATAGAACATGGCTACTTTACTACAACAGGCGAGGAGTCCACACGTCTGAGAGGTCAGTTTCTGTTTTAGGGTCTAATCCCAACTGCAGTCGTGCATGCGTCTAGTCGTGGCGATTTTAAGGTTGAATTGCTTTGTAGCCATGGCTGAGTTTAATTGCTTCTCTCTCATCTTGTAGTAATTTCTTTCATTGGTGTTGGTTGGTACACTATTAAATGCTTACTAATAGACCAAATAAAAAATAATATCTCCGTCAAAGTCATCTTGCCCACTGAACTATATGGTATATTCCCAAATTAACTAGAAAGGGTTAACAAACCCCTGAGTTGAAAACGGTACGAAAATTCTATGGTACATTTTATCAAGTTCATGACGTCCTGTAATATCCTGGCCACATGATCTCCGATCCCATAAAACTCTTTTTCTAGTTTGACTAGCAGGGACATCTCCTGAAAATCGAAGCTAAGTGTTGACAGTTTTTTGTATTGTACAAAAAACATTATGTCCTTTGATTATTATTATTGATATGTATGCAATTGGCACAAAGACAGCGCGAGCATAATCGCGTTTCTTTAGCGTTTTAATATTTTTGTAATCGGCTTCTTCAGTTACGGATGGAAAAACTCGTTTTTTTTACAGAAATGTTGTTTTCCATATTTTTAACTCGCTGGAAGGCAGAAAAACAGCTGATAAAACATGGCATCTATAATAATGTTTGTCGCCGGAAGGTGGAATAATAGATGCACGTTTGGATATGACAAAAGACGACAAAAGATGCTCATCGTTGCTTTATAGCAAGAATATATTGCATACTTGTACGCTTAATTCTATGGTCGGAAGAATACCACGTGCTAGCGGTTTGTACAATAACGATATCACGAAATTAGGTGACTTACTTTCGGCCGTTTGACGGCTGTGTAGCTGCAATATTTATTTAGACTATGACAGTAGTAGTCTGGTGTACCACTAACGGAAGCAGTATTTAACTCTTGTGAAATAAGATTGTAAATCCCGAGTGTAAATTTGCACTTGTTAAAATTTTTTTCAACTTGATAATTTTTTATTAATTTTTCAACTTGATAATAATAATATTGTGTTAAAAATTGATTTTGTGCAAACCAAGGTTATTGGACAGACACAATTGATTCGCTTATTGCGGGTAGTCGCCACAGCCAAGTTGCTTATCAACATAACACAAAACAACAGGTGTATTTTTGATTGTTAGCAATTGTCAAACAGACTTGACTGGTGTTGACAGTGCAATCACACTGCTCTCAGGTGCCCGATGATCGTGATGGCCTAGATTTAGGCTGAGATAATAGTGATGGCAATTTCACTCTATGTCTCAATTCCAAATAATAGTGATCGTTCGGAGTTTTCTCCACAATTAATAATCATGCTGACACTATTATTTGGCACCTGAGAGTAAATACGTTCTCAGGACAAGGACTGTTACATGATGTAAGACCCGGTGTGCTACGACGTCAATCTGCTCCCTCGGGTCGACCGTTGGCAAGTTGGCGTGCCCAGGTACGGCCGTGGCTTCAAATCTAACATTTGAACCACGCCGTCCATCGCTACAAGTCATCATCTCGGGGTCAGCACTGCTGGGGGTGAGAACACCCTGTCCCTATTATAATCCTATATGTCTTCGGTCCCTGCTTCCTCCTTGTTGGCCCACTCCATGTCCGTGGTCCTGGAATTCCAGTTACTGGCCGCCTTCTGGTCAACAGCAGCCAGTACCTTCGGGTTTGAATCCCAATGCACAAGAATTTGTTCCCCGATGCCGTTCGAGTAGGAGGCATGTTTCCGATACTGCCCCTACTAACAACCCATCGCCAGTTTGGACGGATGGAGATCGGGATCGGGACGAGCTGTAGCTCCACCCCGAGGTGAAAAGGCTTTGGACATTCCTTTGGGGTCACCCATACATGTACATGCGCTCAATATTACAAAACGATAGCTCAGATAGTTGTTCGGGGGTCCTCTGATGCAGACAAGCGTCGCCGTTGCCGAGTGGTTATGCCATCGGATTGCAAACTTGGCGCCATGGGATCGGACCAGCTGAGAAGTATTCCAAAGTTTTATGGTTCAGGTTGCAGAGTTCAACTCCTTGTTTTATAGGTTGTTGCTTCTTTCAATTTGCCATCCAGCTCCTGCGAGGTCATGGTCATTGCGGGATTAGAGTGTCGATAGTTTTCAGGAATAATCGTTGGATGATAGGTCAGGCATATCACTAAGGGCGGTAATGATACACTGGGTCACTATATGAATCGCGACCGTTTATAATATTGATTTTAATACCACCTATGGCTGAAAAATACCCATATATAGGTATAGAAAATATCTTGTAAATATGGTACATGTGGGTTATATAATTTACGAGGGTGCATCCGCATATTTTTATTTGCAGGTTGCATTCAATTCTAATATTCAGTTTCGTAGTTCATAATAAATATATGAGTTCATTATACATACATGTACTAGACATATGCTCATCTTCAGAACGCAACTGATTTCCACTCATCCCGATTCACATTACTCAATGCAGTGTACATTCTCATAATCAGGACGTTATCCGTGATCAGCCTGTTGGGACGAATATTGGATTTAATTACATGATTTTGTGACATGGTCTCAGCAGTTGAAGTGAGGTCTATATCAGCCATTCCGCTCGGGCTTAATGGGCGACACAACGCATCAGAACTCTGTGATATCGGCCTTTGGTTCTAATATGTAATTCTTCGTATTGGCACTGTTGTCGGTACACAATGGTTTTGTTTTTCCTGATAGTGCTTGGTACGCATAGTGGACTCATTCAATATACAAAGTAAGGTCCATTGCTGACCTCTGAGATCGCCACTGACAGGATAATGTTGCGTATATGGGGCAACATATTAATAACGTTGTGCACACTTCATACAGACTGAAGAAGGTCCTTGGCAGATGCTTCCCCATGTGCGAGATATTCACTAGCATTGGGTGTAGGATGCCAGATCTTATGATCTGCCCACTAGATTCACGCTTCGGGCGATGGTTATCTCAAGAACAAGGTGCAATCGGAGGGGCAGCCCATCCGTCCCAGAAGGGGTACCTTGAACCATCGACCTGTCGGGGGTCAGCCTGAAGAGCACGAATGGTTGGGGGCGCACTGCGCCTGGGTGTCTGTATTTTACTAATCCAACCTTCCATCTGTTTCTGCTGGTTTTGGACTGGTGCCACCATCATGGTGCAGGTTTCCTATGATTTCTCAGTTGGGTTTCACTTTGGAGCTGACCAGTATTTCAACATTAAATATCGTCATGTGGGGAATGGAAAGCCTTATTGAAACCGCGAAACAAATCAACGCCAGGCTCCAAATGCATTTATTTTTGTGAGAATCGAATGCTGAATCAAGTTAATCATACAGCACTGAACTTTGAAAAGTTTTGCGAGAATCATTACGAGAATAGTTTTGGTGATCTCACTGAATCTCAAGGCTTACAACCACTTGTTGAATACTTTCGTGGACAGTTGATTCGAAGTAGTCTTTTTCTGATTTATTCTCGTCCCATTCTCTTATCTTCTTATCAATGACATGAGACACATTGACAGCGACGGTTGTATTTTGGGGCTTCATTTAGACCAATAAATTGTGAATGACTACTCATGGTCCATAATGTTCAATGATTCATCAGGATTCTCTTGTTCGCGTATTCAATGGTTCATTACGATTGTTCCGTAATTGTTTGTATGCGCGAGCTAATGGCCACGCATTGGGGTCTCCATTGGTAATCACGGCAGTAATCCGGAAAGGCAGGAACTTAATCGACGGGACACATGCCAATGAGGTCATTCCACGAATAGACTATTCCTTCACTTCCTGGTTATACGGTAAACGGAACGTTTTCTATCTCTCATTTTAAATGTGTTTTCACGTTCTCTTTTTCAAAAGAAAAATAGTTTTCAATAACATCCATATATAAATTACCATTTTCTTTTTAGTAAACGCTAATACTACACGACCCTATTTGAAACTCCAGTAGTGGGTCATCTTGGCACATTTGATCTTCTGGTGCTTTCCGACAACAGCATTGTAGTGTGCTCTGTCATCAAAGGGACTCTAGGTTTCCTACAAACTTTCCTTTTGTTCCTAATTACATGTTTGGTTCACTATATGTAGAATTCTATCCATTCGACTTCTAGCTATCTTACAGGGTTGGTGCAATCAACTATTTCGGCGAGAATCTCTTCCCGGTCATTAGTAAAGATGTAAAGATTATCGGTCCATGATATTTCAATCCTTACAGCCAATGGCATACCATGGATTTTTTAGCTTGCAGCCGTTTTTTTCATCGGGCTAGATCGCCTTCTAGTACACTGTCCCCCTCAAGAATTGGCTTTGGGAGTGTTCTATTGTTTTTATAGGGGTCGCTTTTATAATCTGCGGCCTTTGCCTCTGGTTTTTTCTTCATGTCCCTTATAAGGCTGTTTTTTCCTTATTGTCTTTGTTTGCACATGGGTTAGCCTGTTAAATGCATTATTGCGATATCCCCCTCAGTTTTAATTTTCTATTCCATCAGGAAATAGATATTTCTTCCCTTTCTGGGGGGGGGGGGGGGGGGGAGGGGGTTACACATTCCTTGGGACTTTGGTCAGTTTCAAAGCGGGGGGGGGGGGGAGGGAGTGGTGCTGTTTGAATTTGGAGTTGGACAATCTTGCATAAATAACATCTGACTTCATCCCTGATGAATCAACCATTCTCATAGTGAATATATTGGCCCAGAAGAATGTGCAAATAGTTATTAACACGGTCACTGCCGAAAACCAATGGGTAATTCCATCCTGTATGCCATTATGGGATTGATGTAACGCCGATAGTCAAGCCTTGAAATAGGGTGTCTGTCATTTGCAGAATGAGGTCCCCAGAGGGTGAATTTAGTGATGCTACCCCGCATAGCGGGCAAGCATCACCAAATTCACCCTCTGGGGACCTCATTCTGCTTACACCTCAGCAGAATGAGGTTCCCAGAGGGTGAATTTGGTGATGCTAGCCCGCTATGCGGGGTAGCATCACTAAATTCACCCTCTGGGAACCTCATTCTGCAAATGACAGACACACTATTTCAAGGCTTGCCGATAGTAGTTGATATATTACGTATGTAGGAGTGATGGTTCCACCAATATCAGGTTATATCATGCTGTAACATAACATAAGGCTACTATGAGATAACTCGTAGTCGGCAACTGGGACGGAATTTACCAGTGTGTCATCCATCGCTGGTGCCAGCTACGAGTTATCTCGTAGGTAAATAAATAATACACTTTCGATGACTTAGAAAACATAGAGAGTTATGCGGGTGCAAGGATATTGTATTTATTACATATCTATCAACTTAATTCACATGATCGCAGTAGTTGATATATTACGTATGTAGGAGTGATGGTTCCACCAATATCAGGTTATATCATGCTGTAACATAACATAAGGCTACTATGAGATAACTTTTTGTAGTCGGCATCTGGGACGGAATTTACCAGTGTGTCATCCATCGCTGGTGCCAGCTACGAGTTATCTCGTAGGTAAATAAATAATACACTTTCGATGACTTAGAAAACATAGAGAGCTATGCGGGTGCAAGGATATTGTATTTATTACATATCTATCAACGTAATTCACATGATCACACGAGTTTCCAGGCATGTGATAATTCTCAGAATCGCACTAGTGCAATCTGTCGACGGAACTATTTCATTCAGTGTTGTTAGACTGGTTCTTGCCATTACTATTTTTACTTTTTCAATCACGACAATAAAGAAACAATAAGCGATCAATCGATGAGATGATTCATTCAAGTAGTTTCATTTCAAGAATATGCTTGTCGAGGCACAGAATTTAATTTCAAACGCATCATTAAAGATGGGTCAAGGTCACTCGCGGATAGACAGGCTCCCTCTCTGATTGTTGCGTTAACCCTAAAATGCCGTTAAAACTCAATTAAATTCACATTTTCTGTACCGGAGATGTACGATTGTGAGTCAACTTACTATGATACAGATATATGTAATAAAAATAGAACAGCATGAGTGTCTGGATTTTGACGAATTATTGCACTCGATTTGTTGGCGGAACGCGTTACCTTTCGTACGGGACTGTGTCCCGCACTCGAGGAATCGCTCCGCCAACAAATCTCGTGCGATAATTTCGTCACAATACAGACACTCATGCGGTTAAATCTATATACGACATAGTAAATGCATTTATGTATAAACCCTGGTACGCAATCTATTTAATATTTATTTAACTACGAGATAACTCATAGCAGGCACCAGTGATGGACACAGGTAAATTCTGTTCCAGGTGCCGACTACGGGTTATCTCGTAGTAGCTTTATAACATGTTTCAGCATAGTATAACATAATTTTTATCAACTAAAATTATTAAGACAATATAAATAAATTTATAACACACACTTGTACACTAATTGCTAACTATGCTAACCTATGCATCTGTGATTATGAGTTGGATCTGACATTTTTGCAACATGCAATCATATCATGCATAATATTGTATGAGCTTGTATTCCTATTATATTTTTTTTTGAAAGACAAATATATTAATATTGCTAGACTTAATGTAAGCCAAAGGCACTGTGGACGGTATCCTTAGTCCGACTGGGACAGTCTCACCTCTAATTTTATTTGTATATCCAGTTAAAAGGAAATTGATTGGTGCCGGTAAATTTTATACAAATTAAAGCTAATGACAGTCCTGTTCTGTGATTCAAAGTAGATCAATGTTATTGTTAAATACTCTTATACAGACTTTATAGGCCTGAGAAATACTGTAATGCTCTAATTAATCGACCTCTTAACCAAAGCAGAATTATGGGTAACTTTTCAGGATTTAGTCGGAAATATGGCTTGTTGCCATTCATCGGAAAGCTCTCCCCGAGAGCTTTCCGATGAATGGCAACAAGCCATATTTCCGACTATACATGCTCATTTGAACAGCTTAATGCAGACAACGGATCATACCAACACAACATACGCACCAACAGCGGACTCGTCTGAACATTCCTTTAGTGTAATATATAGTAATGCCCTAAATAATTTACTCCTTAACCACAGCAGAATTATGGGTAAATTTATAAGGATTTAGTCAGAAATATGGCTTGTTGCCATTCATCGGAAAGCTCTCACTGACCAGTTCTCACTGAGAGCTTTCCGATGAATGGCAGCAAGCAATATTTCCGACTAAATCCTGAAAAATTAACCATAATTCTACCATGGTTAAGGGGTCGATTATTTAGGGCATTACTGTATATCTCAATTTCAGCCTAAAATATTTTCTGACTTACAGTCAGGGTGGGGGCAAAATTGTTAATTTTAAGTTGGACATCCCACTCCCTGCAACATACATACAGCATCATCTAGCCACGTCTCTGGTAGTCCAAAGCCAGACTTTTAAAAAAACTTGAACCGGTCATATTGTTGCAGTGAATATTTACTTTTAGACACAGCATAACATGTCACAGCCAGAATGGGTTAACACAAACAATACATATGGGAAATTGCTTGAGATCGGGGATGAACGTTACCGAGTGCATTATTTGCCAAATTCATGTTATTTTTTTGCCGCCGATCCTTTACAAGCCCACATGATGACATAAAAATAAAAATATTCATTTCATTGAGCAACATATTCCAGATTGGACTGTACGTGTCAGTTGATGTTCAGGCCGATAACCTTGTGCAGGCTGCTACTCAAAGGGCATTATCCCTGAAACGCCGTGAAAGTCGGTGCCAAGAAGAGGAAGATTTAAATGAACTAATAAAAAATCAACATTTTAATAATATTGTCTCAATTGAATATTAATAATACTATCAATACAGGTATAGTCCAGTGCATTTATGGTTTTACCCAGAACTAATTGCAACAGAATTTTTTTTTGCTGGAATTGGTACATATACCCTCCATAAACAACATACTAAAAATCGGAAAAAGGGAAATTAGTGAATTTCGTGAAAAAAATTGGGAAAAGTTGGTCAAATCATCAATTTATGGATTTTCATGAATGTATATACAAAATTCAAATTTACAAGTCCTAAAATTATCATGCCTATTTTGTCGACTACATTTTCCTGAATCCAGAACTGGAAACCATTCCCAGATTCCTTAAGTATTTTTCGAGTTGTGTGCCTTCAAAAACGCGAGTTTACCTGATTTCGGATCCTTAATTTCGCAGAATGAGCCAAATGCCGTATTATATGGTTAATTATTTTAAAAACTAGAGCAAAATTAATGACTTTTTCACTGTTTTAGTAATTTCCTCACTAGATAAAACACAAAATATGATTAATATGTGCATCTATGAATAAGGAGAATAAAATATTCTCAAACAAAATGTGTGTTCCATTGTATGGACTTAGCCAAATTTGCCTTGACACAGAACTCGTGTGATGAAATGCCATATTTGAGGTCATGTAACTCAATAAATTAATATCCACATGCTCTGCTTTTCTCATAACATTTTGAGAATACTAGATTGAACAAATTGTGAAGGAATTTCCAATACATTGGTGAAGAAAATAAAATTATGGTCCTATGAACTCTTAGTCTAGCCTCTTTTCCGAAAATGCTATTGTGAGGCGTTTTTGTCAATTTTAAAAGGATTTTAGGCATATTCAGAAAAATTAACGAAAGTTTATTGTGTAAAATTAAGTTATCTGTCCTCTTAAATCATTTTTTTGTTGAGAAAATAGCATATCAATGGTTATACCAATGAATGTCACTGGATTTTACTCATCATTGTGGAAACTTACTCCAAATTTGAACGGCAGAAAAATGGGGTAGGGGAAAGCATATCAACAAAAACTTCAAAATTATGCATCTTGAAGCATAAAACTTTATATTAGCAGCTTCTGCTTACATTGTTCTTTCATACATAATTTCACATTTCCTTTGTTTATGTTTATTGACAGAGCTATAATATTTTTTGTCATAATTTGGCAGTGAAATGTCAAATTGGCATTTTGAGATTGCTTTTATACAACATAACCATAAAATTCTAAATCAACGTCTGATAACGTATTATAAAGCAGTTTTATAATGCAACAGGAATGTACAAAAATTGGAAGAAAACAACATTGTGTCTGAAAAGGCTGTAATTTGGTGATGAGATTGCATTTTGTGATTTTTCTACCCCTATACCAACGTTAAAATTTGGAGTCAGTTTCCTGACAAATGAAAGAAATCAGGTGACATACTATGGCATAACCAATGTAAGGCTAATTTGTTATCACTAATGTGTTGTGGGAGGAAAGTTTAAATAATTTTACACATTAAAACACCCATTGTTGTTTGTTTTTATGGCCCGAAACCTTTTAGAATGGACAAAAATGCCTCAAACTGGCATCTTTGGAAACAAGCTAAGACTAAGTATTCAAAGGGCCATAAGTTGATTTTCTTAAATAATGTCCTGTTAATACCTTTACAATTTGTTCAATCCAAATTACTTAAAAGGTTATAAGAAAAGCATGGCATATGGGTATTAAATTATTGAGTTACATGACCTCAAATATTGCATTTCATCACACACGTTCAGTGTCAGAGGCAAAATTGGCTAAGTCCATACAATGGAACACACATTTTGTTTGAGAATATAATCTTCTTCTTAATTATAGATGCACATATTAATCATATTTTGTGTTTAATCTAGTGAGGAAATTACTAAAACACTGAAAAATCCCTTCAGTTTGCTCTAGTTTTTTTAATAATTAATAATAAATAAGGCATTTTGGCTCATTCTTCGAAATTGAGGCCCCGAAAATGGGCCGAAATCAGGTAAACTCGCGTTTTTGAAGGCACACAGCTCGAAAAATATGTAATTAATCTGGGACTGGTTTTCAGTACTGGGTTCAGGAACTTGAGGTCGACACAATACACGTGCTATTTGTAGGATTTTTGAATTTGATTGTTTTTATATACATCCATGAAAATCCATAAATTGATGATTTGACAAAATTTCCCCAAATTTATTTCACGAAATTCACCAATTTCCCTTTTTCCGATTTTTGCCGATTTTTAGTATGTTGTTTATGGAGGGTTTATGTACTTATTCCAGCAAAAAAAAAATTCTGTTGCAATTAGTTCCGGGTTTGGCATTTTTTCTCTTAAATGCACTGGACTAGTAGTTCAATACCCACACACGGACCATCTCTACCACATGACCTGCAGTTTAAAATATGGTGCATATGTCCGACATCTGTGAATTCTCTCTATTCAAGGATTCCAAGCCAATATATGTCCTATCACATAGCAATATATTAGAATTATCTATAATTCCTTAGTATAAATAAAACAGTGTTGGGGAAAAAAAACATGTTTTCAGACTGTTTGTGTATTTATTTATTTTCCCAACCATGCAGCTGAACCATGTTTTTTTTCCTTCCGACCGACCCACTATTTTGGGAAAAAACCATCTTATAAAAAAAAAGGCCTTAGAGAGAATAAAACACAGAATGTAAACAATTTCCAAATTATATAATTAACGCGTCCTAATGTTATCAAGCTATGCTGACAATCAAACATAAATTATTATATTGTATACTGCACTGTAGCAGTTTACTGTTTACAAACTATATAGATACTAATAAAGAGCGTTGGTGATATTCAGTATGAATCAAATATTAAGTTGGGTATTCCGTCACTATGCCACTGATTCTCTTCTTTATATTTGTTTGACATACCTGTAGAGTCCTTATGACTTACTCCACAATATGTATCCAGGAAATGTCATTGTCTGAATGCATACCAGTGGTTTTAGGACTTACCCTCATTCTAGCGGCTTTCCTAGCAACCCTTGAATAATTATACAACAAGCCTGGAAATAGTGTGTCTGTCATTTGAAGAAGGTCCCCAGAGGGTGAATTTAGTGATGCTACCCAACACAGCAGGCTAGTTATTAATCTATGGTGTACCAGTCTGAATATAGTGTGTCTGTCATTTGAAGAATGAGGTCCCCAGAGGGTGAATTTATCATCACTAATTCATCCTCTGGGGACCCCATTCTGCTTAGGCCTCAACTGCTATTGGAGACATAGCTCCAGATGGAAGTGCCCCATTTGCGGTTGGTGATGTTCACCCATCAGTCACCTTGATTATGCATTTTATCTTTAGGGGATATAGAAACTGAATAGAAGGGAAAAAGTAACTAAAAAAAATGTAAATTTGAGACTATAGATACTTCCAAGAAGATGAGGCCTATTAAAGCAGAATGAGGTCCCCAGAGGGTGAATTTAGTGATGCCAGCCAGCTGTGCAGGGTAGCGTCACTACTATCTTTTGAGGACCTCATTCTGCAAATGACAGACACACTATTTCAAGGTTTGTAAGTAATGGATGTTGATTTGCTTGTGTTCCATGGAGAATGGATGCTACATTAATGCCCTAAATAATCGACTCCTTAACCACAGCAGAATTATGGGTAATTTAGTCGGAAATATTAGGGTATTACAGTAGTTGGTTTGTTCACATTCCACACATAAAAATGCCAGTCCAACTTGTATCCATACTCCTAGATCATATCATGAGTCTCTACTCTGGCTCACACCCCGTAGAGATTATATCATCCAGTCCTATTCCTGGGAACATTTTGATGTGCTGACCCTGTTCTGAACTATATAACATTGAACAAACATTAAGGCAGAGATTATATTTCTTGTTCCTCAATAATCTACTTCACATTAGGTGTGATCCCAGCTCGAGATTGCATGATTTTCTTTGGCTTTTGTGAGCAAATGTCTCAATAAACATTGAATTCAAACAGTTCAAGGTAATGGCTTCCCACAATTTTCTAACAAACCAAGCATTATGCTGAGATTCTTGAAGCAGTATTGAACTCAAAAGACAATTAAATTGCCATTCAAGACTTTTACTGTTAGGCTCTACTAACTTAACAATTAAGTAGTTTTCTGTGTAGGTCCATCTAAACTTTCCACCTCCTGACATAGCTCAGGTGTGGAAACCCCTTAAATTGGATATACAGTAATGCTCTAACTAATCGACTCATTAACCACAGCAAAATTATGGGTAACTTTTCAGGATTCAGTTGGAAAGATGGCTTGTTGCCATTCATCGGAAATCTGTGAGAACTTTCCGATGAATGGCAACAAGCTATATTTCCGACTAAATCCTGAAAAGTTGCCCATAATTCTGCTGTGGTTAAGGAGTCAATTATTTAGGGCATTACTGTATGTTAAGGTATCTTTCTTGTGTTTTAAGGGCATAATAATGCAGGCAGCAGGCGTGTCTTAAGTACTAGTTTCTCCAAAACATTTTTATTGGAAGTGATGTCTGGAAGAGATAGAGCATCTTTAATATACAATTGATAAAGATTTGTCTCAAGGTTATCATACACTGATCATCCTTCAACTGTTTTACAGGACCTCTACTCAAAGAGATGATCAGTCATATGGAAAACATCACTAGTCCAGAGCCAAGATTGACTCAGAAAATATTTATGTACTCCGGGGTAAGGCTAGTTAATTAAATATCAACCATATATGCATGGTCACTTATTGTGGACTCTAGGGTTATATACAATAAATACCGAAAAATTCGTACTGACTTCTTGTTTGTTGTACGAGATAAACATACTATGTTGAGTTGGATATTCGGGGAATGGAGCCTGAAGATAGTTTGTGAATGAGTCTGTGCATCTGCGATTATAGATCCGTCTGACTTTTTTTTAGTGGAGTTAATAATTATCCCCCTTTTTCAACTTAGAATTTGTATGAAACCCTGTAAATATGTCTGAGCTTGTATCATTGTTCGCGTTGGACCGAAAACATTTCTGGCCATAAAAGTGGCCAAATGAAATTTTTAGTGGCCAAATAAAAAAAAAATTGGCCAAATGTTTTTTGTCCTAATTAAATCCTCATTTTCTGGGCTCACAATTAATGACTAAATTAAATTTTTTTAAATATATAACTCTGTGACTCTATGTCATGTCGCTGACACCATGTTCGCCAACTGATTATGTAATGAGGTGTGCTAGTTGTCATCGCTATTTTCGCCGCAATAAAACAACAATTATGTTGCTTATTATCGTGAGGTGATAACTGTTGAATACCTATTGTTGTATTAATAACCTTTATGGTGTTAAAGGGGTACTGTACACAGGGATAGAAATTTTTTTTATTTACTCCCATTGAAATTACTTTCAAGTTAGATTGTGTTCGTGTTATATGAGTTTCGTGTAAACCTAATTAAGCGAAGAAAATATTGATCTTGGAAACAAAAATATTACGATTTCAAACTACGCGCCATGTTTTTGACCTTCACCGGAGAAGACTCATGTCGCAGGAAGAACCGGAAGTTCATTGTTCACAGCTTCAATTGATGCATCCAATCTCATCCATCGAACAATCTCACTCCGTATAAAATTATTGACGCTTCAGGACTTTTGTTTCTTTCTCCTTTTTCCGATTCGGTTATAGCGGGCCTTTCTTTTGCAGGTAACATGTTATGTGTGCAACTCAATAATGTTCGCGAACGGCCGTCGATAAAAGACACGCAACAGATACTATTTCAAGAACGGTAACTCGTACTGGCATAATTCTCCATTTTATGACTCCAGCCATAAATGAATTTATATTAAATAATTCAATTTTACTTTTGTGATAGCCTGTTAACCGGAACGTTTTCAGTAGACATCGTCGACTCAAATTAGTTATTTTAAAATATAATATTGATATTAGATCGTTATTGTCACCGGGAATTTATTGTAATTGGGGTACAGTACCCCTTTAAGCCCTGTTGTTGTTACAAGACGGAAGGCAGTTTACGACACATTACGTAACTGACATGCATCGCTGGTACATCAAATTATAGGACAATGCATTTACGTATTTCATCTTACAGACTGCCTAGTCAACAAACTATGATATAGCCAGTGCAGAGATTAAGGTTTTTGATGATTAGTAATCGCATTTGTACAACCATCACCATCAATAAACGCTCCCCTTACAAAATAAATTTGGGTTGTCATCGTATGATGTATCCGAAGTATTAAACCTGCGTGTCCAAAACCAGCGATATTTCTTCGCCTAATTTCGTCCATCTATTCAGTGATTTTGAACTAGATTTCTGTCTCCATTTGTGGTTGGAAAAAGGTTTGGAAAAAAAAAAATTGTGGCTACTTTAAAAAAAAAGTGGCCATTGACAACTTTGGCCACTGACAGCGTGAACACTGGCTTGTACTACTTAAGTCAATATTTTGAAACTTGTCCCAATTATTGACCATCATCGGAACCTGTGCTCCTGGAATTGTGAGAACCATTCATTTTACTATTGATATCCCCCTTTTGTAATTTTGTGCAAGCTTTTTTGAAACTTGGCGCATATATTTACCACCACTATAACCTGTGCACTTGAGATTACGAGATAGGTTGGATGTATATTTACCACCACTATAACCTGTGCACTTGAGATTAGGAGATAGGTTGGACGTATTTTAGTTGAGTTATTACCATTTTTTACCCTGCTACCAAATTACATATGCATAATTTGAGCATCGAAAGAGTCTTCTTCTTTTAACCCTTTACCCAACAGAACGGCCCTGTGCCAATGCATTCTCTTATATATGCGAGGCGACCTATGGTCGACTCGCATATATAAGATAATGCATTGGCACAGGGCATAACTGTAACCATCACAATGTGGTCTATCTTAAAATTTTTAGGACATAAAATAAAAAACATCCATTACCCTGCAGGGAGCCCCACACATATATAGAAGCATATAGAAGAGTGTCGTCTGCTCATGTTTGTCTGGGGCTCTGTATGGGTGAAATTATAAAATTGTTAAAGAATACAAGAACAAATTATTAAAATTGTAAACAATTGTTAGGCCAATGCATTCTCTTATATATGCGAGGCGACCTATGGTCGACTCGCATATATAAGATAATGCATTGGCACAGGGCATAACTGTAACCATCACAATGTGGTCAATGAACCGGTTCCAATGATATCCATATGTGTATGGTGTTATTGAGACAGACCGAAGATATTTTAGGCTGTTGAAGCTTTATTTGGGCGTTTTTGGTCGGTTTGTTGGGTAAAGGGTTAAAATGGTTAATTTTTGTATAGCCCATGTGCTCTGTTGGGGATATCCTTAGACCCATTGGGACAGTCTCACCTCTAATTATTCTTGTTTGCAGCATGATGAGACAGTAGATGCTGTTCTAAACTTCCTTGAAGTTCACAACAAGAGGTCACCTCAGTACTGTGCAACAGTAATGGTGGAATTGCATGAGAAGAGTCCCGGACAGCCTGTTGTGGAAATCTACTATAAAAATGATACAAAAAAAGATCCATACCCGTTGACTAAACCAGGTTGGTTACAGTAGTAGTGTGGTGATAAAGGACATTTACTTAACCCCTCCATGACTGGAGCTTCCTGAAATTTTGCGAAAAACCCGTGCCAATGCATTCTCTTATATATGCGAGTCTCCCATAATATTGACCTAGTCCTAAGTGTAAGCCAGTGCATTCTCTGATATATGCTAGGCTCCCTATGAGAGACTCGCATGTATAAGAAAATGCACTGGCACAGGATATTTAATGCTGCACCAGCGCAGCTCCCGTTATGAAAGTGTTAAAGGCATATTCAGGGCCAGGAACCCATGTCACCATTCAAGTCTCTTATCCAAAGCGGTTTTCATTTTAACCCTTTCAGTGCCAAGTCCGATTTTTGTATCAACCCATATTTCCTTGATCATTATTGATTATAATAATGTGATACATTGATGGAAAGAGCACTATGCGAAAATATAAAATTTAAAATCCCAAATCAATCATTGTTAACCAGGTTGTTGGAAGAGACAAAATTGTTATATCTGGCAACTTTGTGGGGTATATGGATATTTGAAGCCTGAATGTCCCTTTTTGAAGCCCTCGACGGAAATCAACATCCAGGTATAAAATCTCCATCTACCCCTGATTTTGCCAAAGATAATTTATAATATCACTTCAAATCAACTGATACATTTTTTATGGTAAGGCATTTTATTTTTTATTACTTGGTTTACGGAATTCCCTACCCAAAAAAAAAGTTTGTCAATAAAAATATAAAAATTTTAGTTTTCGTTTTTTTTTTATTTCCGCCAATGGGAATATTAATCCAGACATATACAAAAAATTAGAAAAATGTCAACAACCTCCGTTTGAACAGCGAAGCCTCCCGGTGATGTTTATGGTATAGAATGTCAACACCAACATGGCGGACACTGATATTGGCAATATTTTATCATCTATTCGTATCATGCTTTAAAGAAACATCAAAATAAAAATATATATTTGCCCGTGCTTTTTTTAGATGAGGAGATTATTATACAGCAAATATTTTATTTCTCCCGACCCTATTTTTTGACAATTTAAATTTTTTTAAAAATATATACAGATTTTATTTTTATTTTTTTTCCTCCCACCTCCCCTACCTTTGAGCCAAAGAAATCGGTAAACCAAGTCATAAAAAATAAAATGCCTAATGGCAAATGAAAGTGTCAATGGCACTATCGCTCAACTTGCATTTTACATAAAATGGCCAAGGTTTGATTTAGCACATATTCACAAACACAATCATTGATGACATAATGCTTCCCCAGATAGCATGACATGGTTGGGCCAACGTTGGCACAACCAGCATCTGAATGGTTGGGCCAACTTTGGCAACCCAACGTTGGGCCAACGTAATTTTGCTCATTGGGTCAATTTTGGGCCAACGCATTGGGCACAACCAGCACAACGTTGGCACAACCAGCATTGGGCCAACGTTGGACGACATATACAGAGCGTTGGCACATGGTTGGCATAACGTTGACCCAACGGAGGGACAATGTTGGGAACTCAAACTAAATTGGTTGGCATAACGTTGGGGATTTTTTTTTTTTTTTGGCATCCAATAATCCGTTCATAATTCAGTTACCACCTTCAGCCACCATGTCGCTATCTGATGCAAGTTTGTGAGAAACTGCATGTACTATGCATGTCAATAAGTATTCTCCGCTATACCTTATATGTACGCCGTGCAAACATTCAGAACTTTGTGATTCCAAGAAAAATATTGGGAAAAATAATTAGTTTTGCACAAAAGAGTAGTTTCTCACAAACGTTAACCTACCTCGGATAGCGACCCGATGACCAAAGGTGGCATCTAAAGAACGAACAAATCCTTGAATTCCAAATTAAAGAAACTGAATCCTTTATTTGCTCAAATCAATACCAGCAGCAACACTGAACGAGAACCAGAACAAAGCGCGCAATAAGAAAAGCAGACGCCTGATCCGTTGTGCGCGCGCATAGAGTTTGACGTCAGAGGTTTCTACGTCATCTACGTTGGCATTACGTTGGACCAATGATATACCAACCGACAACATCCAACGTATTTTATGACATATTGTAGCATATATATTGTGTCAGCAATGATTGTACGTGTGTTTACGGAACATAAAGTATCGGCATATCGTTGAGATTTATTATGCCCCCGACTAGAAGTCGGCGGGTGTATAGTCTCCGTCTCCGTCTGTCCGTACGTATGTACATACGTCTGTGTTTACTAATGACTACTTATGTGGCTAAGATTGTGTAAAATGGATATTTATGTGCATAACTTCCGTTGCGTGGCTAGCCACGTAACAGCTTTCAGATGGATGTTTAAAAATGATCTATTTAGCCTAATCAGCTTATTATGCCCCCGATCTCCGATGGAGATTTGGGGGTATATAGTGGAGCCCTCCGTCCGTCCGTCCTTCCGTCCGTCCTTCCGTCCATCCGTGTTTACTAATGACTACTTTTGTGGCTAAGATTGTGTAAAATGGATATTTATGTGCATAACTTCCGTTGCGTGGCTAGCCACGTAACAGCTTTCAGATGGACGTTCTAAAATGATCTATTTGGCCTAATCAGCATATTTAATTTTGTAGTCACTCAAAATTTGGAAAAAAAAAGTCCATCGATTTAGACATCCATGACCCGTCAATAGGAGATGTCGGACACTGACAAGACATTTATGTGGCTAGCCACCCAATCACGGACCTGTCAGTTTCTCCTATTCCACTGTCCCAGTTGCTGTGAGCAAGTTTTTGAGTTTTAATCAGCTTCTTCTGCTATAATTCCAACATGTTATGAATCCATAATCTGGAGTTTTATCACTATCTACTACTTGATAGCCACTTAAAATTTTATGGCTACTTGAGAAGCCACATAAAAACTAAAGCCACATTACCATTTCTAGCCACATAGGTCGAAGCCACATATCTACCCATTTGTTGGTACGTCCGTCCTTCCGTCCGTCCTTCCGTCCGTCCTTACGTCCGTCCGTCTTTCCGTCCTTCCGAACGTTTCAACTCAAAACTTTGGTTTTGCTAACTCAATTCAGTTGATCTTTGGTATGCTAATAGACCAGCCGGGGTGACAAGATTTCCCCATAACTGCGGTTTCGTCCGCCCCATTTTTTCCAGAGTTACTCCCCTTTTTGGACTTAGAAAATTGTCGACCCATACGAACGTTTCAACTCATAACTTTGGTTTCGCTAACTCAATTCAGTTGATCTTTGGTATGCTAATAGACCAGCCGGGGGGACAAGATTTCCCCATAACTGCGGTTTCGTCCGCCCATTTTTTCCAGAGTTACGCCCCTTTTTGGACTTAGAAAATTGTCCGTACAACGTTTCAACTCATAACTTTGGTTTCGCTAACTCAATTCAGTTGATCTTTGGTATGCTAATAGACCAGCCGGAGGGACAAGATTTCCCCATAACTGCGGTTTCGTCCGCCAATTTTTCCCGAGTTACGCCCCTTTTTGGACTTAGAAAATTGTCCGTACGAACGTTTCAACTCATAACTTTGGTTTCACTAACTCAATTCAGTTGATCTTTGGTATGCTAATAGACCAGCCGGGGGGACAAGATTTCCCCATAACTGCGGTTTCGTCCGCCCATTTTTTCCAGAGTTACGCCCCTTTTTGGACTTAGAAAATTCAGGTTTTCTGCTACTTTTTTTGGTTTCCAGATGATAACTTGATTTTGGATTGTTTACTCATGAATAACATAACTTTACAAAGTGCCATTTAATAAGCATTTGCACAAAAATAAGAAAAATCCTCTCTGATTGTACAGTCGGGGGCGTTACCTCCGCCCAGCGGTGCACTAGCTTGTTTAATTTTGTAGTCACTCAAAATTTGGAAACAAAAAGTCCATCGATTTAGACATCCATGACCTGTCAATAGGAGATGTCGGACACTGACTGACATTTATGTGGCTAGCCACCCAATCACGGACCTGTCAGTTTCTCCTATTCCACTGTCCCAGTTGCTGTGTGCAAGTTTTTGAGTTTTAATCAGCTTCTTCTGCTATAATTCCAACAGGTTATGAATCCATAATCTGGAGTTTTATCACTATCTACTACTTGATAGCCACATAAAATTTTATGGCTACTTGAGAAGCCACATAAAAACTAAAGCCACATTACCATTTCTAGCCACATAGGTCGGAGCCACATATCTACCCATTTGTTCGTCCTTCTGTCCGTACGTCCGTACAAACATTTTGCATTATTGTTCAGCAACCGCTGGGCAGATTTAGCTGATATTTGGTATGGTGATAGAGCAGCATGCGGGAACAGCTACATGCATAGCGCGGGTTTCGTCCACCCATTTTCACCTGAGTTATGGCCCTTTTTTTACATAGAAAATTCAATTTTGTCCGTCCGTACAAACATTTTGCATTATTGTTCAGCAACTGCTGGGCAGATTTAGCTGATATTTGGTATGGTGATAGAGCAGCATGGGGGAACAGCTACGTGCATAGCGCGGGTTTCGTCCACCCATTTTCACCTGAGTTATGGGCCTTTTTTGACTTAGAAAATTAAATTTTTCTCTTGTTTTTTGGGTTTCCAAATGATAGGGTGAGCTTTGGTGGTACGATTGCAAATCCCGTATTTCAGTTATATGAAAATACATGTCAAGTGCGAATTTGGGTATGATCTGATGATTTTTGCCAGAGTTATGGCCCTTTTTGCAACTTAGAAAATTTGAATTTTCACTTGTTTTTGGGTTTCCGGATCACTTGTTTTGGGTTTTTTAGTCAACATTTCTGTACGAACTTCTTTTGGAATGGTCATATAGACCTCCTCGGATATCCGCAGTTTCGTCCATGCTTAATCCGAATTGCTACGGTCAGGGGCAAATGCCACGCGATAGCGTACCACTTGTTAGATTATATTGTTATCACCATCCAAGTTTGATATTCAAGACCTGCTGCCTTAATTATCTGTGTTGCACACGATCATGTCCTCTGGACATGCCGATACACTTCCTGGAAAACACAGCTCAACTTGAATACAGATCTCGGAAACTCACATAGTGGTGATGATCTACCCATTATTTTTATGGAAATATATGGAAATTCTGTGTTTTCAGTAGTTTCTCAGCTTTTCTAAAATTTTGCAGGTTGTGAATTTTCCTGCCCGTTTAAGGAATTTAAGGCACTCTCTCAAAAATACATTCCGGATGACATTTTGGTTGAGTGTGGTGTTGTGACTGTAGCTACGGGATATGGCCATCCAAGTAAGTATATCTCTGAAATCAAGTTGTTGTTCAATGGATTCATGAGCATATAGAAATGTTAGTGGATTAACAACATACTTATAATTCTGCTAAAAACGATGTTGATTGCTTATAATTACATTAATGAACAACTGTATTATCAACTATCTGGTGTAGCGTGAATCCCTCTCAGAAAATAAAAGACAAAAATGGTTTTCCATCTATGACGATCTTCAAACCTGGTTGATGAACCGAAAGTAGATTGGCAGAAATTGTCCGCGACCGAGCCAACAATAAAATATCTCCTTGTTTACTTTTTAGCTCAAATTTACTTTGTAAAGTTTAAGCTATAGGCGTCCGTCGTGTTTGCATGCATTCGTCTGTGCATCCATCAACAATTTCCTTTGGCTCACCCTACAGGCCGCATTCCTCATCCGATCATTACCAAATTCATATGGATCTTTGGGGTGACCCCTAGATGGGAGCCATCAATTTTTTTCCTAAATTCCTTAAAAAACTTGGGCCTCAAGCAGCTGCCTCAAGCAGCAATTTTGGATTTCAAATTTGAATCTATTGGCACACCCTGCAGTCCGCATTTATTGGAGAAATGTTTTGAAAATTTACAGGCATGTTTAGGATCACCTCCAGATGGGAGCTGTCGAATTTTAGCGATTTTTTTATGAAAAACATGGCCACTGGTAGCCATCTTGAATTTTACTCTTTGTATGACTAAATCATTTGGCACACCCTACAGACCACATTCCTCATCTAATCGCCACCAAACTGCATATTGATCTTTTGGTTGACCTCTACATGGGAGCCATCGATTATTTACGAAATTTTTTAAAAAGCATGGACGCTAGCAGCCATCTTGGATTTTACTCTTTGCATGACTAAATCCTTTGTTCACACACTACAGGCCACATCCATCATTCGATCATCATCAAACTTCATACAGGTCTTCGGGGTGACCTCTAGATGGGAGCAATCGATTATTTCTGTAATTCCATAAAAAACAGCAGCCATCTTGGATTTCAAATTTGAATCCATCAGCACACCCTGCAGCCCGCATATATCTAAGAAATATTTTAGAAATTAACAGGTATGATTAGGATCACCTCTCGATGAGCGCTATCAAATTTAAACAATTTTCGATTAAAAACATGGCCGCAGGTAGCCATGTTGTATTTTACTCTTTGCATGACTAAATCCTTTGGCGCACCCTACAGACCACATCCCTTGTCCTATCATCACCAGACTTTATATGCATTTTCAGGGTGACCTCTAGATGGGAGCCGTCGATTTTTTCCGAAATTAATTGATAAACATGGCTGCCAGCGTCCATCATGGATTGTACTCTTTGCATGACTAAATCCTTCGGCACAACCTACAGGCTGCATCCCACATCCTATAGTCACCAAACTTCATAAGAATCTTCGGGGTGACCTCTAGATAGAAGCCAACGATGTTTTCGGAATTTTTTTTAAATACACGGTTGCCAGCGGCCATCTTGGATTTTATTCTTTGCATGACTAAATCCTTTGCCGCAACCTACAGGCCACATCCCTCATCCGATTGTCACCAAACTTCATAAGGATCTTCAGGGTGACCTCTAGATGGGAGCCAATGATATTTTCCAAATTTTGTTAAAAAACATGCCACTGCCAGTGGCCATTTTGGATTTTACTATTTAAATCCTTCGGCGCCACATCCCTCATTCCTCATCCCTCATTCAAACTTCATATGGTTACCTCTTGATGAAAGCTGTCCAATTCTTCCAAATTTTTTTTTAAAACATGGGCGCCTGGAGCCATCTTGGATTTCACATTTGAATCCATCGGCAAACCCTGCAGCCCACATTTAGTTGAGAAATGTTTGAAATGAAATTAATTTCATTTACACAATACAATCCATTTACTGAAACTTTTTGACTTTCCTTCTTTATCATGCTATTGACTGTTCAGCATAAAATTAACGCCTACCCAAGTTGAGCTACAGTGTCATTGACACTTTAATTCAATTAGGTGTAACATAATGTTGACTATACAAAATAGCGTCTCTGTTTGAAAATTTTCCTTGTGATAACAGCACAACTCATTATAATTTGGTTATAGCCCAGAATTGAGGAAAATTGAGTGCAGGAACCAGCAAGCCTGCAAATAGCTTGTCTGTCATTTGCAGAATGAGGTCCCCAGAAGGTGAATTTAGTGACGCTATCCTACATAGCGGGCTAGCATAACTAAATTCACCCTCTGGGGACCTCATTCTGCTTAGGCCTCATCTTCTGGGAAGTATCTATGGTATCAAATTAACATTGTTTTTAGTTACGTTTTCCCATCTGGGAAGTTTCTATATCCCCTAATTTGCAGAACATAAAATCCATAATCGAGGCGCCCAATGGGTGAACATCACCAACATCAACTGGGGAACTTCAATCTGATCCTAGGTCTGCCATAGCAGTTGAGGGCCTAAGCAGAATGAGGTCCCCAGAGGGTGAATTTAGTGAAGATAGCCCACTATGTGGGGTAGCGTCACTAAATTAACCCTATGGGGACCTCATTCTGCAAATGACAGACACACTATTTGCAGGCTTGGGAACCAGCCTAGAGGTTTTACCTCTCAGAGGCCTGGCGACATCTCAAGGAATTAATTATGACATCTGCAAAATCAAAACAGGTTCATATTGTTTATTGAAAAAAATATATTGCATTATGTAATGTGATTTATTAGCTCATTCCATAGCTTTCGGCCATAGGCCTTCGTCAGTGGAAAACGATTAACACAGTAAAGTCTACATGTTGCTCTGACATCAACTCATTCGTAAATGCCAGACGGATAACGTACGTTCATTGAGTTTGTTTACCTGACGTCATGTACGTTAGTGATCGATTTCATTTTGCGCCAAATTACCTGGCGCCAATGTTGTTGATTTTAGTGTTGAATCCAACCCCGTAGCACGTTCTTAGCCGGCGTATCCAACCATTCTCTTTTATAAGTCTGAAGTAGCGACTCCCACTAGCATACTCTAACACGACTACCTTCATATCTAGAAGTGAATGTCCATTTGTATTGAAATCGATCACTAACGTACATGACGTCAGGTAAACAAACTCAATGAACGTACGTTATCCGTCTGAGTTGATGTCAGAGCAACATGTAGACTTTACTGTGTTAATCGTTTTCCACTGACGAAGGCCTATGGCCGAAAGCTATGGAATGAGCTAATAAATCATTTTATATTAATGACAATTGGTCCCTTTATCTGGACTTTATACATATACTTATTGCATTATGATTCGCTTAGAGCCTGTAGTATAACTGATCGGAGCATCCACAAAGGAAAAATTGACAACCAGAATGCTACATCATCAACTGATAAAGGTGTCAACAAAACTTGTTTGGTTCGGACAGATTAAAGATCCTGTGCCAGTGCATTAACTTTTATATGCAAGTCTCCAATAGGGAGCCTCGCATATATAAGAGAATGCACTGGTTAATGTAAATATTGTTAGACCAATGTATACTCTTATATATGCGAGGCTCCCTATGGGAGACACACATATATCCAAGAATACATTGGAACAGGGTTTTTGCAAAATTTCAGGAAGCTCCCACCATGAAAGGTTTAACCCTTTACCCAACAAACCGGCCAAATAAAGCTTAAACAGCCTAAAATATCTTCGGTCTGTCTCAATAGAACCATACAAATATGGGTATCATTGGAACCGGCTCCTTGACCACATTGTGATAGTTACGGTTATGCCCTGTGCCAATGCATTCTCTTATATATGCGAATCGACCATAGGTCGCCTCGCATATATAAGAGAATGCATTGGCCTAAAAAAAATCTTTTTTTAACACTTTTTACCATTTTTTCTTACATTCTTTAACAATTTTATAATTTTTAATGTGTTAAGCCAATGCATTCTCTTATATATGCGAGGCGACCTATGGTCGACTCGCATATATAAGAGAATGCATTGGCACAGGGCTGTTCTGTTGGGTAAAGGGTTAAATGAATGACATATTTCTAATTTTGTTTCAGGTGCCCAGGTTGCAGCTGTCGTGTCATTAGCTATAGTTGTGTTAGTTCTTATTACCATTCTTTCCTTTGTTATGGTGCGGCGTAAGAAGAAAGATTTTAATAAGTATCGAGTCTTGCCAGTGAATACATTCGACGACGATGAAGATGATATAGACAAGTACAGTTAAGCTGGATAGCAAATTCAAATAGCCTTGAAATAGCGTGTCTGTCATTTGCAGAATTAGGTCCCCAGAGGGTGAATTAGTGATGCTACTGCGCATAGCGGGCTAGCATCACCAAATTCACCCTCTGGGAACCTCATTCTGCTGAGGTGTAAGCAGAATGAGGTCCCCAGAGGGTGAATTTAGTGATGCTATCCCGCACTGGGCTAGCATCACCAAATTCACCCTCTGGGGACCTCATTCTGCTTAGGCTTCATCTTCTGGGAAGTCTCAAATTAACATTGTTTTTAGTTACTTTTTCTCTTCTGTTGATTTTCTATAGCCTCTAATTTGCAGAAGATAAATTACATAATCTAGGTGAATAATGGGTGAACATCACCAACTTCAACTGTGGGGACTCCTAGGTCTCCCATAGCAGTTGAGGCCTAAGCAGAATGACGTTCCAAGAAGGTAAATTTGGTGATGCTAGCCCACAGTGTGGGATAGCCTCACTAAATTCACCCTCTAGTGACCTCATTCTGCATATGACAGACACTATTTGCAGGCTTGCAGATATCTCAGCCACGGTTTATCTGATCTAAATGAAATTTGGTAAGGAGGTTCACCATTGAGAGTGCTTTCAGAAGATGGCCATATGAAATTGTTTGCGATTCTCCAATTAAGTTGAAACTATTGGTCGCTCAATTAATACCAATAATTCAGTAAACCCTCAAAATTAGTGGTGGGTTATAAGATTTGGAAATTTAGTTAATCTGATTGCATTTATAGTATTGACAGATGCAAGGATTATAGGATAGGATAATTTATTTCCAATATACACGTGGTATATTGATAGGGGACGGCTTAGTCCAATATAGACTGTCTTCCTGCCACCCCCTTATACATGGTGCATGTGGTGTTTACATATCGAATTCTCTTTGTTTCAAAGTGCTCTTTTGGATGAAGTAGGCAACAACAGTAATGCCCTAAATAATCGACTCCTTAACCACAGCAGAATTATGGGTAATTTTTCAGGATTTAGTCGGAAATATGGCTTGTTTCCATTCATCAGAAAGCTCTCAGTGACCATCACACTATTACTGTACAGTGTTCGATGATTGGTTTATTGTTTTATAATACATATTTTCTGTGTCACTTAAATATGTTTACGCTGTTGTTTACATAATATGTAATTAATCCTATTTCACATAATCCTATTTGTGGAAACCTCCAGAACCAAAAGTAATGGACGGATATAATAAACTATTTGATTTTGATTTAGGTCAAATTTAGGAACCAGTAGCATTTTGCAACTTCTAAAAGAATTTGGCAAAAAAAATTTCCAATTAGAAAATGTAAATCCTGAATTTAGCGTGTCTGACATTTGCAGAATGAGGTCCCCAGATGGTGAATTTAGTGTCGCTATTCTGCACGGCTAGCATCTCCAAATTCACCCTCTGGGGACTTCATTCTGCTTGAGCCCCATCTTCTGGGAAGTATATATAGTCTCAAATTAACATTGTTTTTAGTTACTTTTTCCCTTCTATATCCCCTTATTTGCACAATCGAGGTGACTAATGGGTGAACATCACGATCTTCAACTGGGGAACTTCAGTCTGATCCTAGGTCTCCCATAGCAGTTGAGGGCTAAGAAGAATGAGTTCCCCAGATGGGGACCTCATTCTGCCAATGTCAGACACAATAAATTCAGACTTGGGGTCAGCGTGGACCCTGCTAGCCACACATATAGTTATTTGGTTAAATTTTGGGTGGGATTATGACCCTGATTATGACCAGATAAAACTTGTTTATTTGAACCATTTTACTATTTAAATAGATTTTATTTTTTTTCAGACAAACTGTTTCATTTTGCCTTTCATTTTGCCTGATGCTCTCACTTTTCTTCTGATATGTCTTTGTGTTATCTGTATAAATTCACTGACTACATTTATAATCAATATAGTTCATGCAAATAAGTTTTTTAGACCAAATGGGTTTGTGTGTCAATGGAAGTGACATTTTTAAAGTCAGCAGCCTATCGATATATATAAATGATTGTTATGAACATATCTGTTTGTCAGTTTTGAATTTGCGGAAAGTGCCCGAATATAAAACTGCGCGAATTTAAATACCAGTAAGGTAGTTGTTCTTCATTTTTCATTTTGATCAGGTGAGCGCTCTAGCCATCCTGGTGATTATATATATATTAATATGTTAATATGTTTAATGAACTAATTACATGTACTTTATTTATGCTTTTCTGCATTTAATTTCAATTAACCATGACTAACCAAGTTTATATTTCTGATTAATACTCATGTTTTAAGTTTGTTGAAGGGTAGGCTCAATTTGTATATTTGAGATTGGTGAGTCAGTATAATAGCCAGATTGAGCCACACATACAGTAATGCCCTAAATAATCGACTCCTTAACCACAGCAGAATTATGGGTAATTTTTCAGGATTTAGTCGGAAATATGGCTTGTTGCTTTGCATCGGAAAATGGAAACAAGCCATATTTCCAACTAAACCCTGAAAAATTACCCATAATTCTGCTGTGGTTAAGGAGTCGATTATTTAGGGCATTAATGTACGTGCAACTAGTAACATGTTTTACCAATGCCAACGGAAATCACCTGACTCGTAGGTTTGGGGCCGTAAAATTAAGTGACTTTCCCTGCCAAATGCATCTACATAGAAATACCATAACACAGTTAAATGTATGTGTCGTTAAACCTGTCTAGTTTTTTTTTCCCAAAACAACACTGGTCATGCTCTCTTCAAGCTTTGAAATAGTGTGTCTGTCATTTGCAGAATGAGGTCCCCAGAGGGTGAATTTAGTGATGCTACCCCGCATAGCGGGCTAGCAACACCAAATTCACTCTCTGAGAACCTCATTCTGTTGAGGTGTAAGCAGAATGAGATTCCCAGAGGGTGAATTTGGTGATGCTAGCCCGCTATGCGGGGTAGCATCACTAAATTCACCCTCTGGGGACCTCATTCTGCAAATGACAGACACACTATTTCAAGGCTTGGCTATCTTCATCTGGCTCAAGTTCATCTCCACATTGGTGTATCTCTGGCACAACCAGCATGTGTTTGATTTACATTTCGAGAATAATGTTATCATTACGCCATGATAGTAATTGTCATCTGACAATGCACTATAAAATATTAACACCAATTGGTCTGAAGTGACCCATGTTGGGGCCCGGCATATAAAACGGGCCTTTGCATAGATATCTTTGATGAGGTCATTTGGAATAGATTATTTAAGATGAGACGGGAGTAGGTGTTGGCGAATTGAAGAAAGCCCACTTTTCTTCATATATTGATATCTTTCTCTAACTGGATTCCAGTTGGAAAAGTGCCATTTTATAAGTTATTGTGGTGGATTGATGGTAACATGGTGTGTCATTGATGGCTTGGAATTTATGTTCAACTGAGTCATGGAGCGACGAGGTTAAACATAGCCCCCCAAAAGGTCAATGTCACAACATGTTACCATCAATCTACCACAATATAAATAACATTTGTGCCACCTCTGAGTGAAAAATTTGCCTACCTGTCTTATCCATACTTGCAAATCATGTCGATATAATTAGGAGCTTCGAATGAGCCTTGTCCATTTAACCCTTTCATGACTGGAGCTGCGCTGGTGCAGCATTAAAGATCCTGTGCCAGTTTTGCGAAAACCCTGTGCCAAAGCATTCTCTTATTTATGCGAGTCATTCATAGGGAGCCTCACATTTATAAGAGAATGCACTGGCTTACAAGGGAGACTCGCATATAAAAGAGAATGCATTGGCAAAGGGTTTTCGCAAAATTTCAGGAAGCTCCAGCCATGGAAGGGTGAAAACTACAGATAAACTGGAGAATCCAGTAATCATAAGATTTTCAAATTTTGCCTACCCTTGAACAAGTTGTGCCAACATATTCAATTTGATGCTTTCTTGCTTTGTGCCAACTCTTTAGTTTTTATTATTTCTTCAATACTTGTCTGTGTGTTTGAGCACATTTTGCTCGTCATCTACATGTTCAAAGACTTAATAGCAATCGGAGGTATATATGTTTTATGGTCATAAACCTTTCTATACTAAATACTCATTGATGAGTAGTTATCCCTTTGGAAATGTTCACAGGTCGTTTGTACGACTTATTATCTGAACTTTTCTCACCAATGAATATGAATAATTCTGCTCTTGTATTATCTGTTTGATATATATATATATTACCTATGTCTGCTTTTATTACCTGAACACCCTTCCAAATGAATAATAGAGAATTAAAATGTATACAATTATAACTATGGGATAATCCACTTAGTATAGAAAGGGTTAATGTGCCAGACCTGACGATTGCTAATACCGCTCAACCACCGGCTCACCATGTCGGGTGTACTGAGATACATGTGCCTCATTTCAAGTACAGTATTGCCCTAAATAATGGACTCCTTAACCACAGCAAAATTATGGGTAATTTTTCAGGATTTAGTCGGAAATGTGGCTTGTTGCCATTCATCGGAAAGCTCTGTGAGAGCTTTCCAATGAATGGCAACAAGCCATATTTCCGACTAAATCCTGAAAAATTACCCATAATTCTGCTGTGGTTAAGGAGTCCATTATTTAGGGCATTACTGTACAATGATTTTGCCATTTATTTATGCCACTTATTGTCGGGTTAATGCTGTTTCCCCCCTGGTTAAAAAGATCCTGCTAATTTGTTATGATACTGGTGGGTCCTGCTAAATTGCCATTATGCCGGTAGGGGAAACTGATGCTGTCAAGAAAATGTAAGTGATTTGTACAAAGGTTGTGTCTGCATGAAAAATTCATGAACAAATAAACAACAGGAATAGCATACCGACTGAGTTGTAATAGCAAGAACTATTTTCCCTAAATGGTGTCTTTTGAACAGCAAGCAGGACTACCGCAGGCTGAGGTCAATATTCCTGCTTGCTGTTCAAAAGACACCATTTAGGGAAAATGGAGCTTGCTATTAAACCCCAAGGTGGTCAGTAAGTGTTTTATTATATATAAAAAAATTCTCGCCCTTGCAGATAAATAGGTCGAAGACTATAGTCCAGGCGATAGTTCGCAAAATTCTGGACTCACGCCAGAATCGTGACAATTCTGGCATCATCAGGCCTGGAAATCTCAAGGCGGGCTGCCCGCCTAGGACATTTATTATTTAGTTATTTTATTGTGTTTAATGAGTAAAATACTGCCTCTAAATCGTAATTATATTGCACAGATCTTTTGATCGATATTCTCACACATTTTAAGAACAAAATAATTATTTCTCTTCATAAGATTGAGCTTACAATATATTTCACTGGATAAAATCAACACATGTATGTGGATAGTGAGAACCAAATTTCACCCTCTCAATTGAGTTCAACCTTTCGTTCCGTTTCCGGTTCCTATCAGTGAAAATTGTATTTAGCTGGAGCCGTCTTTTCTCGCTTCGATTGACAATATTTTAATATAACTAGCTAAATGTCTCCCAAGTATTCTTGTTTACACTGTTATTCAATTATTCACCATACATGTACCATAATTACTGTGGGGGATTTGACATTCACAACTCTGGACATTTTGTTTCCCCTTAATTTTCGATGGCGTTAATTAAACAACATCAAAAATAGACAAATTAACGGCAGTAGTAACTCAGATAAAATAAATCATAACTTTAAAAGTTGATTAATATTAATAGCCCTCCTGGATTTTCTAGACCGCCAGCCCTGCATCATGCCAGATTATGGCCTCGCGCAAGATTGTGAAGTCAGCAGGTGAGTAATAGTTTGATATCAAAAGACAGTATGAACCTCTGAACTGAAGGTATATAATAATAATTGTTATTATGTCCGGTTTTCAACAACCACAAGTGTCGTTATTAAAATAGTTTACATTGTTTATAAAATATTAAAAAACAAATATTGTCTGTGAAAATGACAACTTTAGAAAAAATAACGGTACAGTTTCGTAAGAGCATCAGTTTGCCCTACTAGAATCATATCAATTCAGCATGACCCATCATCATAACAAATTAGCAGGACCACTTAACCAGGAGTGTGCATGAGATTTTTTCATTTACTGCTGAACCGATTGTGAGAATTTACACAACAGGATATTATTTTCAATGACATTTATTTTCCTTTAGCAATTAACATTTCAATTATTGTTAAACTAGATTAAATAATTTGTTCTTTAATCTTTTGAGTTTTAGTTACTGTTGACTGTATGCCTTGTCCCACAACATTTACTACTGTATTGTTGTTCATCTGAGTCCAGCCTATTCTACGGTTTCCACAAGGGCTAAATGTTGAAGCCATTTTTTGCTGCCCTGAGGGGGGGGGGACACACAAGTTTGATAGATGAACAAATTTGCTATCAATAATACAATTTAATAAGCTCATCACTGACAGCAGACGGAGTCAACACTCCAAGGTCTGTGAATATTAAAGTTATATATCCTGGTGGCGTGTAATCAACCATAGGATGCTGCTTACTCAAATCAGCATCAGATTTAATGAGTGACGAGTTATATTTAAATTCATCTGGTAAATCCTGCTGATTAAGTGGAAACAGCCTCATGAATTTAAAACTCTCTGCAACAACATAGAATGGTTTTGACATTGCTTTAGCCGTCATACCGATAGTATAGGTGCCGATTTTATTGATAATTCCACCATTTTCGACAACACCTTCTGCTCCAACCAGGATAAGGTCAACTTTCTCCATGATGTAACCAACCGCTGCATCGAGAATCACTGTGTTTGGTATTCCAAGCTTCGATAATTCTTCACTCATGCCCTGACCAGATCTGTTCGGTTGAGATTCTGTTATATAGACAGTGAAATGCTTTTTGGCTTCGGCTGCTTGTTTGAGAACGTTTAAAACAACCCGAGAATTAGCATGTGTGAGGATTGTCGCACCATCCGTAATAAATGGGTGAGCTAACAAGGCTATTTTCTGTCGCGATGTTGCTATCTTCTGCAAGAAAGCCTTCCCTCGTTCAACAAGAATGTTTTTAATGACTTTGAAATCAGTGTGCTCCAGACTTGTGAGAGTGATCGCTCGTAAAAATAGATCACAGCCGGATGATATTGAAGTCACTGAGCTTTCTGCTTGTGTTAACGTGTTGGTGACATTCTTAAAGACATGTCTCATCTCCGACAGTGTTTCTATCTTAGTGTCTTCTATGAACCTAGAACAAAGAGCATTTCTGTTAATGATATTGGACACCATAACATATCCATAGTTTATTTTTAGCTCAACTTGACAAACAATATGAAATCATGGACACTGGGTATTATTGGGGGGAAAAAACATGTAAAGGCCACGCAAAATTAGTTTCCCATTTTCAGGCACTCGCGTATGGTCCTAAAATGTTGCGTGTGCAACCGTTTTAATCGCATTTGATATGTCAAGGAAAACTAATCAGTATCATGACATTATGAAATAATTGGGGTGCTTTTAGTTCCAACATGGGCAGAAGTGAGATAGTGCAGACCCCGTTTCCCAGTTTAGATTATGATTCATTACTGCAATTGGTTATTGGCAACTACGTTCAAATATGTGTCAAAAAGGTGAAGAATAGACTAATCTCAGTCAAAAATAATGTCAAGTAATACTTGATTGGGTGATCACTGATTTGGGAAAAATAAACCAAACTATTAAATTTCTAGCAGACCTACATGTATCTTCGGGAAATACTGGCCACTGAAATTGGACCCGGTGTGCTACATCGCCCCACCATAGCACCCCTCCCCTGTGCATCCCCTCCCCCATTTATTAAGGTCCTTAATCAATGTTGTTGGTCTTAAATACCAATACTTTCATTGCATTGAAAGTTACAAAGTCACGCTCGATCTATTGGTCTGACATCAAAGATGCATGCCAGCTAATTTGATCTTCTACAGTAATGCCCAAAGTAAGTGACCACTTAACCACAGCAGAATTATGGGTAATTTTTCAGGATTTAGTCGGAAATATGGTTTGTTGCCATTCATCGGAAAGCTCTCGCCGATAATCTCTATCAATGCATTTCATTAGATTCTCATGAACACGAATGATAAGACCAGCACTGTCATTTGACACCTGTCCAGACTGGCCGATATTAAGCTTGGCATGGGTGCCCGAGGAGAAAATTGACTAAACACAGGCTGATAATAAAAAAAAGTTACCACGATGGGAATGTACTGTGGTGTTTATACTAGCAAGGTTGAGGTTCTAAATTGTTGTGTCAGTCACACATTATGTCAGTCACATCATGTTGAGTCAGTCACAAACAAACAGTCATTAGAATATGATGAATTTCAATAGACAGTGTGTTTTTACCGATAATTAAGGAAAAATCATTTGTCAGGCATCATCTGGTAGTAATATCTTCTTTTTGTTGTTGAAAAAAGTATATTTTGAATTTAGAAAAGAAATTCCTATTTTTTTTCTCTACTTACTGAATTCAAGCCAGACTCACAATAATCCAGTTTCTAATTAGGACATTACTGTATTACCACAGCACATAATATCCAATATATCCTGCTGGACAATACAAGTGTCCACTTAATCGCAGTGCGGTTAGCGTTGCCACCACGGCCTAAATGCAACTACACTGCGGCTCCATCGGCTAACTACAGTTGGGCCGCGGTGTACTTGCCATTCGGCCATGGTGTACATGTACATGTAGTTGCTGTGGTGTATGTTCATTAAACTAAAAAAAGACGATACAAACCAGAAATCTAACCACGGTGTACATGCCATTCGGCCGCGTTGTAGTTGCCTTTCGGCCATGGCATACATGTACTTGCCGTTCGGCCGCGGTGTACTTGCCGTTCGGCCGCGGTGCTCAACTGCAGTTACAAACTGACACTGCGGCCGAACGGCAAATACACCGCGATCAGTTATAAACTTTTAAGTTTTAACAAATGTCAGAATTTCACCCATATGCTGAATCTGGTTCAATATTTGAAGTCATTAACAGCTCAGACCATGAAATTATCAACGTGTGAGCACTGAGTTTTTTCACAATCTTCTGAGTTAAGTTCTGTGCCCTCTGTTACTGACCACATCCAGTTAATCCTGGGCTTTACCATCACTGAAACCTCACAACTGTCATTCTGAATATATGAACTTCACCAGTCGGAAATGTTTATGAATATGTCGCCCTTTACTTTGGCTTGCTGTATACATGTAAGTTAATGGTAGTTTGTTTTTCTTTTAGCTTGTCGTTCTGCACTTTTTAGAGCCGTTTTGTCCAATTGTGTGATAAATTGGGTTATGATTCCAAATAAGACAAAGTACATGTACCTGATAATCTCATAGTAGAAAATGGCGCTAGCTATTAAACTACTCAATCCAAACATCAGACAATTGACTAAGGAAATCTGATTATATCCTCCGCTCACTACCTCTATTGCCCACATAAAGCCTGCCTAATAAACATTACGTTTATTTCGTCAAGATAGCTTTATTAGGTCAACGTAGCTTTATTAGGTTAGTACTACATTTATGACGTAATTTGATATGCAAATTGCGCAGGTAACTAGGGACATCAACCGGCCTTAGTGACGTCATTGTGATTTCAGAACGTTTTTATCGTGCATAATTCACTAAAATAATTCGTAAAATGATATATGTTTTAGCTCTAAAACATCTGTAAATCATCAGAACAAGGTCTGCTTATAATAAATGTAAAAAGGCCAACGAACTATTTCGCCCTAAGCTGCACTCCGGTTTTCCCACGTCATGAATGCTAATCGGTTTGCTTGACCTAATAAATGTAATAGCGTAATCGAAGTAACGAATGTAAAACTGAGGAAAATGACAGATTTTCCTCAATAAAAGCAGATTTTGTGCGATGGATAAATAAAATATGTAGCTAATGTCGTCGCTTAAACTGTTTATGTCCGCTCGGGGGATTTGGCATCTATTGGACTCGGCAGAGCCTCGCCCAATAGATGCTCAAATCGCCCTCACAGACATAAACAATTTAAGCGACGACACTAGCTACATATTCTATATATATGTCACTATATATATATGACAATTTTATTACTCAAGAGCAGCAACTATAATTTAATCAAGCACTGCACAAATAAAGTTTAATTACCTACATGTACATGTGGTCTTTGAATTACCCAGGAATCTATCCTCGAGCATTACATATTTACTTTTGGTCTTGTCCACCTGATACTATAGGATGGTGTCAAGTTTCATGATGCATTGGGGTGAACACACTGAGAGAGCACATACCTGCAACCATACTTCAAGAGCAGTGCTTCAGCAGGAAATATAATTTAATCAAGCACTGCACAAATAAAGTGCAAGTAATACATGTGGTTTTACCCAACAATCTGTCCCCAGCATGACATATTTAGTTCTGGTCTTGTCCACCTGACACTAGTGATGAGTGGGGATTTAGGCTGAAATTAATAATAGTGCTGACAAAATCACTCAATGTCAAATAATAGGGATCATTGGGAATTTTTTCCAAAAGGCACCTGAGAGTAGCTTCATCAATACTAACTTTGGATAAATGTGTTGTGTCAGTCACACTACTGATGTCATTCACAGGGCTAACCCTCAATTTGATTTTGAAAATGTTATTTATTCTCTGCTCAAAGGTTAACAGTTGAGAGTGAAACAATAATTTGATCCCAATTTTCGTTAAAGTTCACCAGATTGTTTCCATTTCTACGAAAAAACATACATGTATAATGGATAGCACAACAGTAAATAATGTTGGATCCTAATCCGATAATAATGAGCTATATGTCGAGAATTTGTCCCGACAGTGTCCCAAAATGGCGGCGAATATTGCAATTGAAAGTCAAAAATATCTATTTAATGAGTGTCCACAGCAACCAAACTAGTATCGTAATACATCCAATGAGTGTCAAAAACAACTTAACGTGTGTCCCAAACCATCTAAGGAGCGTAAAACCATGCAACAGGTGTCTCAACCGCCTCCTTAATAATATACCGGTACCAACTTAATCGGTGAGTGTCCCAGTCCATAGAAGGGGCATCCCAAATCAGCCAACGAGTGTCCCAAACCACATAATATGTAACACAGTCCACCCAAATAGTGTCACAAACCATCCAGTTAGTGCCCAAACCAATGTGTGTTCCATACCATCCAACGATTGCCATATGTCACCCATCGAGTGTCCCAATTCATGTACGTGGTGTCCCAAACCAAACAATTTGGTGTCTCAAATCATGTGTGTACCACAAACCATCCAATGGGTGTCCCATAACCAACAGATGAGTGTCCATAATCATCAAATGAGTGTCTCAAGCCACACGATGATTATCAAAACCATCAGGGGTGTCTAAAAACATCCAACTAGTGTCTCAAACCACCCACTGAATGTCCCAATCATTTAATAGGTGTCCCAAACTAGTGTACAAAACCATCCATCAATTGTATCAAAATATCTTTTGGTAAACTCATTGGATGGTTTGATAAACTCACTTGATCGTGTGAAATACTTGATGGAGGATATGTACACTATTGTAGATGTATTGAGATGACAGTTGGTTGTTGGTTCGTAACACCTGTCCAGTTGGATGGATAGGGAACTTGTTGGATCGTTTGTGATGCTAGTTTTATGGTTTGGGTCACCCGCTGGGTGATTTGTGACTTCTGTTGGATACTCTTGGTGCACCAATTGGAGGAGTGTTCACATTGAGTGGTTTGGGACACTCGCTATAGATTTTAGATACTGTTTATGTGCATTGGGACAATGTGTGGCCGATTGGGTCACTGGTTGGGCCATTTGGGACACTACAGTTGAATGGATTGAGACGACAGTTGTATGTTGTATGACATATGACACTCCCGGAAGTCTTGGGGGTACCAGTTGTGTGGTATGGGCTACATATTGGATGCCTGCCTCTCATGTGGTTTCTAACACTCGATGGATGGTTTGGTAAGCTTCACCCATTGTGTGGTTTGGGGCACTGATTAAGTGGTTTGACACACTCGATTGGTTCCCATTGTATGTTTTACTCATCTGATGGTTATGGACACTCATTGAATAGTTCTGGGACCTGCTGGATGGTTTGGGACACACCTACATGTATGATGTGGTTTTGAACATTTGTTGCAACGTATGGAGTACTAATGGTGTGGTTTGGGACCATTCGTTGAATGGATTGGGTCCCTGATCAGGTCGATTGAGACACTCATTTAGTGGTTTGGGACACTCATTTTGGGTGAGTTGGAATACCAGATGCATGGTTTTGGGGACTATATGTGTGGGTAATGACACCAGTTGAGTATCATTTGGGCACTACATGTACCTACCTCAGTCCACATCAGTCTGGGTGGTTTCTGAAATTCGTTTGGTGGATTGGGACACCCCGTCGATGGTTTGGAACAATCTTTGGATTTGGGGCGCCCGTCGTATTGATTTGGATACTCACATGTTGGTTTTTTTTGGCTACCAGATGGGTTTTGTAACTCTGTATATGGTTTGGCGCACTCGTTGTGTGGTTTGGGACACTAATATGATGTATTTAACATGAAACTATTTGTGGCTTTGGAAACTTATATGGTGGCATATATGACTAAATATTGGCTATACGTTTATTCTATATCGTAAGATTTAGTACAAAAACAAAAAACACTTCAATTGTTCACTTCCGACTGCCATTTTCGCTGTCATTTTGAAACAGAACATTCCAACAACAGTAAATAAGGCCAACCAGAAACTTGGAATTCTAAAAAGAACATTAAGATTTATGGATAAACAGATGTTTACCACACTATACAAAGCATTTATCAGACCCAAGCTGGAATACCGGACATCTATATGGTCGCCTCACTATAAAAAAATACAGAACAATGATAGAAAGAGTGCAGAGAAGATCAACTAAAATGGTGGAAGGGGGGGGGGGTAAAAAATAAGGAATATGAAGAAAGAATCAAAGAACTAGGATTACCAACTTTAGAATATCGAAGAGAGAGGACTGATATGATTCAAATGTACAAGATAATGCAGAAGAAGGATGAAGTCAAGCTGAACACGATGGAATTATACACAGATACTGGAGGAAGCAAAACAAGAGGTCACAGTAAGAAAGGATATAAGTACACCACTTTATGCAAGAACAACTTTGCAGCCAGAAGTACAAACAATTCATCATCATTATCATCATCTTTATTTCGAAACAAGTCATTCGACTTATGGTTCCGCTGAATTACGTTAATAATAAACACATGTATACATAATAAATTATATAGGCCTATAACCAGGGTTTCCACTGCAATGGCAGGCCGGCCGTCCAGCGGCCTCATTCCCCTCCCCAACCTTGACTTAATATTGGTCACAAAATAGCCACAGACCTAGCTCAGTCCCCATTTTACAGAGGACGAGTGATCACCGACGATTAACAGACTGCAAGGAACCCTACACTTGGTGCCTGAATAAGACATGATCAGTAGCGCAGACCACATGCACAGTTGTCTACACTGGGTAACGCTTTGTCGGGCGAATATTTAGTGTAATCAGCCTCTCGCATTTTAATTTACTGTAGATTTCTGTCAATAAGTCCCAACTTTCTGACCCACTATTTCCATACGTTCCATACGGATTTGTAAATATGTTATATGGAACAGCAATAACGCTGTACTTCTAGGAACAAGCGTGTAATAAACATCGGTAAGTCATTGGGGTGGGGGTTCTGAACTACAATTACCATGAACACAGGTGAGTTTTGGCAGTCGCTGCGTCGAACAGTGCAGAACTTTTTCCCCAAAACAAGATCTTTATCAAAGACATGTTCAATTACTAGTTCAATTACCGACGTTGTCCGGGCTATTCAAAAACCAAATTTCAAGTCGATAGCTCTACCCGTTTCCGAGATCTGGTCCTGCGCATGCGCGAAGCTGGCGTCGCACGGGCTCGGCGACCCGATAAAATTCGTATGCGGGGCAAGATACATTCACATAGCCAATTTCAAGTCGATAGCTCCACCCGTTTCCGAGATCTGGTCTGCGCAAAGCTGGCGTCGCACGGGCTAGGTGACCCGATAAAATTCGTACCGGGGCAAGATACATTCACATAGCAAATTTCAAGTCGATAGCTCTATCCGTTTCCGAGATATCGTCTGCGCGATGAGCGAAGCTGGCGTCGCACGGGCTCGGCGACCCGAATAAAATTCGTATCTGGGACAAGATACATTCACATAGCAAATTTCAAGTCGATAGCTCCACCCGTTTCCGAGATCTCGTCTGCGCATGCGCGAAGCGGGCGCCGCACGGGCTCGCCAATACGACAACGTCGACCGCCTGGTCAAACTACACACACGTACCAAGTTTCGTCCCGATCGGTCGAGAATCGTAGATTTGTATAAATGACAGACAAACATAGACAAACAAACATAGGTCTTCAAAATATATATGAGATAGCCGATGAGCCCGACGTTGTCCGGGCTATTCAAAAACCAAATTTCAAGTCGATAGCTCCACCCGTTTCCGAGATTTGGTCTGCGCATGCGCGAAGCTGGCGTCGCACGGGCTCGGCGACCCGTTAAAATTTGTATCCGGGGCAAGATACATTCACATAGCAAATTTCAAGTCGATAGCTCCACCCGTTTCCGAGATCTCGTCTGCACATGCGCGAAGCTGGCGTCGCACGGGCTCGGCGACCCGATAAAATTTGTATCCGGGGCAAGATACATTCACATAGCAAATTTCAAGTCGATAGCTCCACCCGTTTCTGAGATCTCGTCTGCGCGATGCGCGAAGCGGGTGCCGCATGGGCTCGCCAATACGACAACGTCCACCGCCTGGTCAAACTACACACATCTACCAAGTTTCGTCCCGATCGGTCGAGAATCATAGATTTGTATAAATGACATACAGACAGACAGAGAGACAGACAAACAAACAGAGGTCTTCAAAATATATATGAGATACTATTATTAATACTAATAGTAATAAGTAATAGGCTAGAAGAACACAGGTAAATATGGTCATTTTTATTATTATCAGTTTCATATTTCAAATCATAAAATAAATGAAGAGTGATTTTAAACAATGGTTCTTTTATATATGGGGCCGACTTCGAATGGGGCCGACTTCTCCTGTATTCCTATACTATAGCTCGATCGGTGGTTCACCTAGTTCCATAATATGAACTCAGTATTTTGAGCATCAGGATGCATACTGAGTTTCATTTCTTAGGGTCTAATCATGTGATCCATCAAATTGATCAATGAAATTTTCTAAATACAACTTTCTAGATTATTGAGTCATATTACCGTTTGATATGTATCTTCCATTTATTGTTGGCTGGCGGATAGTTGACAATACTTTCATTTATTGAACATTTACAGCGTTTTCTTGTTTCCAAAACGGTAAGCGTGAGAAGGAACCCCAACCGGGAAGGTCCGATTTACGCATGCGCACAAATCTAACAGGATGGTCTTTCGTCGCAGGCTATCCAGCATTAACGGTGCGCGGATATCAACAAAGTTTTGAAGATGCCGATTTGAACTTGAAAAGCTGAATACTGAAATAACTGAATGTTCAATAACATTAACAATCGGTTATAAATCACGATCTATTTAGAGCATATGTATTCGACCAACCATGATTAAATAAAATAAAAGTTAGATACTTACATTAATTTGGCACATTGTTAATGTTATGCCATTTCAGTCGACGAGTGAGTCAGTGACAGTAACATTGGTGAGGATTTTTAATTTAAGACTTCTCATCACTTCACGGTCTTTGAAAAGTGAAGTGGGGTTGGTGTGTGACACTGTTAAATGACTGTCTAATCTCCAACTTTGGTAAACAATGTCAACAACTGGAAATTTGTACCTGACACAAGTACACCTTTGCCTTTGGCTTTGGAAATTTCAGACCAAAAACAGATCCAGATACTGAAAGTAGTTGAAACTGTTCTGAATCTGAAACTGATAGCTTGAATTTCCAAACAGTATTTAACTTAGTGTAAAATTTGTTGTTTTAAAGATGCATAATCCGAATTAATGCTCCCAGATGACTATTTCTTTGGGGATTTATTGAGTTGAGAAACCCACCCATCAAAGCTCAGGTTGATCAGATATCGATTTTTGAAATTTGTTATTTCTCGAAATGTGTAATTATTTGTGGCCCAGAAAATATTCGTCAAACCAACGGTCTTGGACAAAACTGCGGATGAAGCAGTGGATGAAGATGGATAACTCTAAAATCAAGTGGTAATATGGCCAAATTTTGTTGAACAACATGTTGATAAATAACACATTTTGGGAAATGTTATACCATAGTTGACAGCCGTTAGCATTATTATGTTGTAATTGATCGATTCTGATAACAAAAGCGTATTTTGAAGAAATGTTGTTCAGTTGTAACTTGTTGATATGGGGACTCGGATTGAGTACCTTTAAGATTAAGACAAAAAGTATGAAAATGTTTAAGTACCATCTGTAAAATGTCTACCAAAGTGTTCAGGGGGTGGGGGTGCCAATGAAAACCCTCTATCTACACCAACATCCCTATACTAGAGTCACTGAATGTAAACTGTTTGAAAATGAATGGTGGCGTGGGGGATGGAGGGGTTACGTGTAATGGCAAATTTGGCAATAAGTAACTCAGACATGTGTTACCGGTAGCGTAAGTGTAATACAAGTACTACAGCAGTAGCATGTATGGGATGCTTTTTTCATATATATACTTTATTTGGGCTTCAGTGCACTGTTCAGTCTAAAAAAAAATAGTAATGATTCTGGTAACCCACCGCTACTAATTTAGACCTCTGCCCCAATTTAATTGCCCCCGCCCCCCCCCCCCCCAATGTACTAATCACCAAGCTCAAATTTCTTGTCACAGTCTTTTATCTCTCGTTTAAATTACGTACCAGCTTGATCAACATTATAAAATTTCTTTATCTTAGTTACATCTTTAATTCTTCATACATTCTGATAGACCTCATATTGGCTATTTTTGTTGAGCTGGGACTTGTTTGTATTTTTTTTTGTGGACCGTTTTATATTTTTGCTTAACCAAGCTTTGGCTAATTGAGTGTAAATTGATACACAGAAAAGTACCTAGGATATATGGTAACTTGAGACCAATCATATACAAAATATAACTACAATCTCACCTCTGGTTAGTGGTTAAGTAGTCCTGATAATTTGCTATGATGCTGGTGGGTCCTGCTTTCTATGATGCTGGTATGCAAACAAATGATGTCAATATTTGAAAAAGTACTGTTTAATACGTTCAACTTATCTTGTTGTTATTTTCATGATCTTTGGTTTATCTGAACAAAACGAGGAAAAGCCATTATACATGTATGTATAAAACATT